>JAJHIY020002168.1:0-15000 GCA_022114975.2 Lampris megalopsis | reverse complement strand
CGCTGCTCCGCCCCCCTCTGCCGATCCGGGGAGGGCTGCAGACTACCACATGCCTCCTCCCATACAAGTGGAGTCGCCAGCCGCTTCTTTTCACCTGACAGTGAGGGGTTTCACCAGGGGGGACGTAGACATAGCGCGTGGAAGGATCACGCTATTCCCCCCAGTTCCCCCTCCCCCTTGAAGAGGTGCCCCAACCGGCCAGAGGAGGCGCTAGTGCAGCTATCAGGACACATATCCACATCTGGCTGTCCATCCGCAGACACGGCCAATTGTGTCAGCAGGGATGCCCGACCAACACGGGGATTCGAACCGGCGATCCTCGCGTCAGTAGGCAACGCAATAGACCGCCACGCCCCCCGTCCTTGACTGCGTAAATAGACTCACGTGGTTATTGTCTTTTTGGATAAACGAGTAATTGGGGAATCTCAAAGTCTGTAGGTAGTCTCCTATCAGCCGAGGCTAATTGCCCCACCCTGGGCTTTTCCCTTCCCTCGCCGTTTATACTTCTCAGTCTGGGGTCATACGAAGCCTCCCAGCCAGTCGTGGTACAGAGTCCCAACGCCGCGTGTTTTCCGGCCGGTGAGCTGGTGTGCAGTGCAGTAATTACCTGCGCGTGCCCACGGCATGCTGGGAGAGGAGTCTGCTCCCGGCTGGCAGACCCGTGTTGGGCGTGCCTCTGGGCTCGGCTCGCCGCAGCACGCTGTGCGGCGCTCCGTGTTCTGGCGTGTAGGGAAGGGCTTTGGAGCCGCTCGTATGATCTTCACACAACTGCCTCTTTGTGTGTCTGTGTGTGTGTGTGTGTGTGCGTGTGTGCATTACAGCAGGCAAACAGTAATCAACAGTTGAATTGCTACAATCACGTCAAAGAGAAGCTGGTTTCCTCTATCTCCCTCTATTCATGCGGCCTTCTCGTTTGTGTTAAAAATGCAGGGGGACAGCCAGACAGCCATGTTTATTATCCATTTATGAGCGAGGCTCATCAAGGACGCCAGACAATAGACGGTCCTCGCCGCCTCCTTTCAGAGGAGCTGCACAAATTACAGTGGTAGATTTTGACGCGAGCCGCTATCAAGTCACTTTTGGCTTCTGCCGAACAATGAAAAACGCGGTGCGAAATCGGGGGATGTATAGAGCTGGAAGATTGCCTCGTTTGTTCCGTCTTTTCCTTTTTTTTGAGGGGGGGGGTGGACATCAGTAGGGGTCTCGATACATGCTGTGGGGGGGAAACGTGATTCCAATATGAATTTAACAATTGACATTCGTCGAAATGTGACGGCGAGGGTGATAACGGCGAAGCGTGCACAACCATGGGAGTCAAGTCCATTTTTATGTGCCCGAGTGTTGATTCTGCATCCTCGTCTTGTTCCAGCTGACATTATCTAGTGGCTCTGAAATGCATGTTCGGGCAACAGCGAGAGAGAGAGAGAGAGAGAGAGAGAGAGAGAGAAAGAGAGAGAGAGAGAAGGGTTGTTTTTTTTAAAGTAACTTTTATTTTATTTATTTTTTTAAAATACACTCATATTCAAACCACAAGCAAATAAATAAATATTTTAAAAAATTAGACAGAGTGAGGGAGGGAGAGAAAGCATGAGAGAGAGAGAGTGAGTGAGAGAGAAAGTGAGTGAGTAAGAGAAAGGTTAGTGAGAGAGTGAGTGAGTGACTGGGTGAAAGAGCGAGAAAGCGTGAGAGAGAAAAGTGAGTGAGTGAAAGCATGAGAGACAGTGAGTGAGTGAGTGAATGAAAGAGGGAGAGAGTTAGAAAGCGAGAGAGAGAGAGAGAGGGAGAGAGTTAGAAAGCAAGAGAGAGAGAAAGTGAGTAAGTGAGAGTGAGTGAGTCTGAGTGAGTGAAAGAGGGAGAGAGTTAGAAAGCAAGAGAGACAGAGAGAGAGACAGAGAGAGAGACAGAGAGAGAGAGAGAGAGAAGGTGAGTGAGTGAGTGAGTGAAACAGAGGGAGAGAGTTAGAAAGAGAGAGAGAGAGAGAGAGAGAGAGAGAGAGAGAGAGAGAGAGAGAAGGTGAGTGAGTGAGTGAGTGAGTGAAAGAGAGGGAGAGAGTTAGAAAGCAAGAGAGACAGAGAGAGAGACAGAGAGAGAGAGAGAGAGAGAGAGAGAGAGAGAGAGAGAGAGAGACAGAGAGAGAGAGAGAGACAGAGAGAGAGAGAGAGAAGGTGAGTGAGTGAGTGAGTGAAACAGAGGGAGAGAGTTAGAAAGCAAGAGAGAGAGAAAGTGAGTAAGAGAGAGTGAGTGAGTCTGAGTGAGTGAAACAGAGGGAGAGAGTTACAAAGCAAGAGAGACAGAGAGAGAGAGAGAGAGAGAGAGAGAGAAGGTGAGTGAGTGAGTGAAACAGAGGGAGAGAGTTAGAAAGCAAGAGAGAGAGAAAGTGAGTAAGAGAGTGAGTGAGTCAGTGAGTGAGTGAAAGAGGGAGAGAGTTAGAAAGCATGAGAGAGAGAGAGAAGGTGAGTGAGTGAGTGAGTGAAACAGAGGGAGAGAGTTAGAAAGAGAGAGAGTGAGAAAGTGAGTAAGTGAGAGTGAGTGAGTGAGTGAGTGAGTGAAAGAGAGAGAAAGAGAGGGAGAGAGAGAGAGAGAGAAAGAGAGGGAGAGAGAGAGAGAGAGAGAGAGAGAGAGAGAGAGAGAGAGAGAGAGAGAGAGAGAGAGAGAGAGAGATAGAGAGATAGAGAGAGAGAGAGAGAGAGAGAGAGAGAGAGACTAGCCATATAGCGTTCTGAGGGGAGACTGTACACATAGCTGCCTCTCAGTTCCTATTAAGGCTGATGGCGCTGCCATAAAGCTGCTCTGTGCTGTTGCCGCCTTCTGCTGTAAGTCCTCATTCAGAGCGAACAACAGCGTTTGAACCTGACACATTCAGGCCACAGCTGATCCAGGCTTCCACCGACTCACACTTCTGTCATACACACACTTCTCCCGCACTGACACACTGAAAATAAGGACTGAAGTTAAGCAAGTCTTATGCGGCACAGCCGAAGGACGGGGCCCACGGTCCCTCCGGGGAGCTGTCCGCGGTGCTGAAACACAGACAACGGAGCCCCTGCAGGAGTCAAAGTCGGCTCTCCTCGCCCGCCCCTCCTCGTCTCCCTCCTTCCCTCGCCACCCACCCTCTGAAGGCGGCCTGCCTGGCCACCGAGAGCTGTTCATGCGGTAGCCGTGGGGTATTATAAGAGAGATGGCAGCACTCTGATGTCACCCGCTCTTCCCTGTGTCTCCCCCCCAGTGCCTGTCACCGTCAGTGCAGATAGAGCCGGACTGACAGCCGCGTTTGCATAACACAAGCAGACATCGCTAGAGCGCACAAATCAGTGGGCCAACAAAGTCCCCCCCACCCCCCACCCCCCCACAGTGACTGCTGCCAACCATACCCCGCAACACCGCCCCCGTGGACAAACAGGTGACAGCGAAACAGGGCAGGAAAACGTGAGCCAGCACACGGAGCCGTGTATTGGCGAGGATCCGGTGATACGATATATCGCGATACTGTAAGGAAGGCGATAATATTGCGGATTCATAGGCCCGCGTTCTTTGCGCTTATGCTACTTCCTGTCTCGGCTTACGTCGTTGGGTTGGAGCGGAAGAGTCAAATGGCTGAAGATAGACTACAACGCTGGTATCGAGCGGTCGTGGGGGTTACACACAACACAAAATGTTTGTCACGAACCTTCACGTGCAAACAACTAAAAAAATCGATATAGTGGTTTTGAGAATCGATGCAGCGTCACGAAAGATAATATCGCAATACTCGAGTGTACCGATATTTTGTTACACCCCCCCTAGTGTATAAAACGGGGTTTTCATGAATCCTCAAACTCTTCCCCCTCTCCTTCACCTGCTGTCCCGGACGTACACCCATGCACACATGCGTGCACGTGCAAAACGTATTTGCTTCCCTGCAGAATTATTTGCATAGGCTGTGAAGCCACGCCTCCCCGCTGCAGAGGTGGGAAAGGTAATCCGTTTCAGTTATTCGGGTGGTGCGGAGGTGTAGAATTAGCTGGCCTCACCCATCATTATTGACAAACAAATCGGAAGAAAGGCCCAGACAGGCTAGAGTAATTACAGATGCTGGAAAAGACTAGCCTGTGTGTGTCTGTGTGTGTGTGTGTGTGCAGGCACGCGTGCAAGAGAGAGCATAACAGATGTGTTAGTGTGTATGAGTATGTGTGTGTGTATGTGTGTGTGTGTGTGTATGTGTGTGAATCTAAGGTCAGTATGTGTGTGTATGTGTTTCTTCCCCTGATTACAGGCCAGATTAATGCACATAGTCCAACATTAAGATGGACCCTTGGCAATGACTGAACACCAAATGATTAGCTAATACTTTCTACAGAGGACCAGGGTACAGGGTGTACAGAGAGAGAGAGAGAGGGAGGGAGGGAGGGAGAGAAACAAGCAACAACAAAGAAGCTGAAAAAAATCTGTTGCCCTTGAGGGAATGAAAGAGATGAGAAAACGACAGATGGACAGAGGAGATTTCCTTTTAAGATATTAGAGGGCTGGGGGGGGGAGAGGGGGGCACAGTCATGCAGTAAGTAAATGTCAGAGAGGAGCTGAGAGGAGGAGATGGGCAGTGGTCTGATGGGATTCAGACACATACCACGTGGCCGATGGGCTTGCACAGGGTACAATCTTCCATCACTGCTGCAGTGGGCTTCAATTGCCGTTTCACAGCCTTGCAGGCCCAGTCTTTCAAAAACCATTTTCCACGGCAGCGCCGAGCGGACCGCCGGTGTCGAGGCCTTTCCCTGCCGTTTATGCTGCAAGACTCAAAACGTTGTGTGTGGTTCTTTGAGGACTCGTATCTGTTGGCAAAATAATGCAAAAGGAATAAAAGAGCAGCAATTTTGAGGGTGGGGGAAACTGCAACGGTCGTAACAAACTAGGATGCCCCTGCCAACTCCTGCTGAATGGGACGGAGGTCACAACGGGAATCAGTTGTGGCCCATGGACATGTAGTGTTAGACAGAACGCATGCCGCGGACGGAGTCAGAAACGCATAACATGTCAACACACGTCAACGCCAGCGTGGGTAAATTGGGGTCACATACGACCTCATACCGCCTGGTTCATTACGTTAGCATTTTGACTGGCTGTCTCCCCGATGATGCTGCACGTCAGCAACGGCCTCCGCCGCCGTCACACACAAGAACCAACGCAAGACTGATGCCCAGTGTGCAGTCCAGTACATCACCGTATACTGCAAGGCAAGCAGATGGGTGGACAATAAAGGACAGAAACATATATCAAGTACCAGGGGGGAGGCTCAGTTGAAGGTCTTGGGGCATGGGCTGCAGGGTTGGAATTTTTGGCATTTTCGGTATTTGTAGGGCCCGGCGGACAGCGAGATAAGGGCCAAGCTGCACTGGTAGGTTGGTGCAGCATTATGATGAAGTGACCCGGGGTGCGAGTCGCTGCTTCACCCCCTCCCTGCCCTCTTTGCCACCCGCAGCAGCCGGGATTGATGAGCGCAGGCCGGCAAGTAGACACTGGGCCAGATTACAAACACGGCGCTTTGTCTTGTGCACAGCAGCTCTTCCAAGTGTAGTGCCGCTCCCTTTAATTGGTTGCAATCTCTGTAAAGCTATTCTCTCGCCGCAACCACATATTGTTCTGGTGTGTGTGTGTGTGTGGGGGGGGGTTGAGGGCTGAGAAGGCAGGAGGGACAGGGACGAGGTGTCGTAGGAAGAGAAGTGGGGGATAGGAGGAAGAAGATGAGCGAGAGGGAGTGAGTGTCACGATGTCTCCCTGTTCAGTCCAGCCAGTCATTGTACGATATCTCCTAGTTTAGTTTAGTTCCGTCATTTCGCCGTCTCCCCACGACCTCAGTCAATTTTGGCAGTCCTCGTCTCCCATAGTGTCAGTAATTCAGCCCATTACTTCCATCATTGTCCGTTGTCTTGCCTGTTTTATTTTGAAGTTCGCGTCTTGTCATGTTAGTTCCTACCCCTGGTATGGTCGTTAGTCACCTCCATGTCTCCCACACCGGTTCCCTCATTGACTCCCTGAGGTATTTAATCTGGGTTCCTCTCTCCAAGTACTTCCTTGTCTGTGTAATGTGTGTCAAACGATCCAGCCTGGATTTTTTTTGAGTGTCTTGCTTCCGAGTGTTTTGATCTCCGTTTTGTTTTCCCTGACCTTGCCTTTGACCGCTCCTTGCCGGATTTTGTTTGCCTCATCTGTCTGAACTCTGTTGCGAACTGTGTGGCAAGTAAAAGACTTTTTGTTCATTGAACTGAGTTTTATTGAACCTCCCTGTCTGTGAATTGTGCGTTTGGGTTCTCACCTGTCAGTTTCCTCTGGAAAACCTAACGGTACGAACTGGCCAAACATGAACCCAGTCGACTCAGATTCCTATCTGAATAGGCTGCTGGAGTATCCCAGAGCCCTTTCATGCCATTACCAGCCATTTGCCTCCATAGCAGGGGCACTGCAGTCTGTCTGTACCGAGCCGGTTCCAGCCCCAAACCTGTTCTGGGGAACCCACCTGGCCCTGGGCGGTCCCTGTAGTGTCAGCCATACGCCCAGGCTTCGTGGCAGGTAACCCAGTGGTTAAATGGGCCATGCCGAACCCAAACCTTTCCATTCCAATGCCTGTCCTCTCCGCACATGCCAGCCTGCAGAACCACCACAGCCCTTCCCGTCGGTGTCCTGGCAGCCCTGCGCCCAAGAGTCTCCACTGCCCAATGCCATGGAGTCTCGTTGCCTAGCACCACCGAGTCTCCGCTGCCCAGTGCCACTACTGAGGTCCAGCCTGTTTCCAGGAAAACGCATGGGTGCCGATGCTGCCAGCAGTCTCCACTGCTCAGTGCCACTATGGAGGGCCAGCCTGTTCCTGAGCTGTTGGCAGAGCCTGTTCCTGCACCTGAGTCATCAGCCATCCCTGGCAATACCCTGCTTTTTCCTGCTCCTGAGTCATCAGCCGTCTCTGTCGATGCCCAGCCTGTTCCTGAGCGGTTGGCCATTCCTGCTGACACCCACCCTGTTCCTGTGCCATCAGCCAACCTCGTCGATGTCTGGCTTGTTCTTGAGCCACTGGTCACCTTTTCTGACACCTAACCTGGTCTCAAGTTGTCGGCATCTCTTCCAAAGCCCAGCCTGTTTTTGTTCCCGAGCCGTCAGCCATCCCTGCTGACTCCCCGCCCGTTCCCGAGCCGTCAGCTGCGCTTGCTGACACTCAGCCCGTTCCTGAGCCATTGGCTGCCCTTGCTGACACCCCAGCCTGTTCCCGACCCAGCGGCCGACCCTGTCGACACGCAGACTGTTTCTCTTCCGAGCCGTTGGCCGTCCTTGCTGACACCCAGCCTGTTCCAGAGCTGTCAGACAACCTTGCCAATGCCTTGCCTATTCTTAAGCCTCCGGCCACCTTTGCCAATGCCCAGCCTTTTCCCATGCTTTTGGCTGTCTCTGAACACCCATCCAGTTCCCAAGCCATCGGCTACCCTTGCCGATGCCCAGCCCGTTCTTGAGCCACTGGTTGTCTTTGCCAACGACCTGCCATCGGCCACACCTTCCGACGTCCTCCCAGATCTCCAGCAGTCGGCTGTCTTCACCGACCCACAGACCCCCCCCCCCCAGATGATCAGACGGTCGTCTTCATTGTCACCCATTCCGACCTCCTGGGTGGCTGTTGTCTCTAGTTTCAAGGTTGCCTGGTTCCAGCCTTCCCAAGAAGGCCAGCTCCCCGCTTCCTGAATCCCCCACAGCCCCACTTCGATAGTCTGCAGCGTTCCTAGTGGCCCAGCTTCCTGTGTCACCAGTGACCCAGTGTCTCTGGCGGCCCAGCTTGCAGAGTGGTCATTGGTCCCACTTTCTATGACTCCAGATGTCCAACCCCTAGCTTCCTGTTTGGTCAGTTCCTGTCCCCTCGGTCCTGGGGCCTCTGACCAGATTCTTCCTGTGCTTGGGCTGGCCACCCAAGTGCCACTTTCTTGATTCCTGTCAACTTGTTAACTTCTTGAGTGGTCCTGCCTTCATTGCCGGCCTCCCAAACGACCCTGCCAATGTCGCCTGCCTCCAGTGTGGTCTCACCCACATAACTGGCCTCCACAGCGGTCCTGTTATGTCGCCGGCTCACCAAACGGGGGCCCCACCCATGACGCCAGCTTACAGCACGGTCCTGTCTATATCGCCAACCTTCCGAGTGGCTCCGCCCATTTGTCTTGCCTTCTTGTTGACCTCCAGAGGGGTGCTGTCTATGTCACAGACCTCCCAAGCAGCTCCGCCCCTTCATCTTGCCTTCTGGTCAACCTCCAGGGGGGTCCTGTGTATGTCCCTGACCTCCCAAGCAGCCCTGACCATTCATCTTGCCTTCTGGTCAACCTCCAGAGTGGTCCTGCCCACGTTGCTGGCCTCATGGTCATCCTCCTGAGTGGCTTCGCCAGTTTGGTCATCCTCCTGCCCGTCCTCCTGAACTGCTCCGCCCCTCAGTCCTACATCCTGGTCAACCCCCAGATGGTTACGTCCATCAGTCCAGCCCTCAGACCACCTGCCTGAGATCCTCTGCCCCATTTCTCGGCGCCCAGGCAACTTTCCCCTGAATCCCTCCTCCACCCACCATGCTCGGTGTCCTGATAGGCTTGTTGGAACGTCTGGAATCCATCCCTTGAGGGCAGGCCTAGTCAGTTATTTTATGATGTCTCCTAGTTTATTTCAGTCATTTTCCCAGTCATTATCTCCCCATAGCCCCGGTTATTTTGGGCAGTCATTGTCTCCCAGAGTCTCAGTAGGTCAGCTCATTCCCTCAGTCATTGTCTGTTGTCTTTCCTGATTTATTTTGAAGTACACCTATCTTATCATGTCAGTTCCTGCCCCTGGTTTTGTCATTAGTCAACCCCGTGTATCCCACACCTGTTCCCCATTGCCTTATTTACTCACTGGTGTATTTAGTTTGTGTGTTCCCCTCTCTCAGCGCATTTTCACATTAGGTATGATTGCTGCGTACCGTGCCTGAGTACAATTGCCCCGACCCCACCGGTCACCTTTCACATTAGTAAGGTTGTTCTGCACCCAAGTACACTAGCATACTTACACATGAGACTGACGTGTACGGCGTACATATGCAGATTTTGGAGGAGGCATTGAGAAATGCCTTTGTAGCATAGCAGTCCACTTCCGTGTTTTGATGCAGCTGTTTTCATACCTGACGCGAACCATACCCGAGTACACCTGAACTGCACTCAAACCCGGGCACGGTTTGCTGATCCGTGCCTCGGTACGGTACAGTGTTCACACTACTCAAATGAACCGGACTTTGGGGGGTCAAGTGTACTCGGATCTGGGCCCGGGTCCCTAGTGTGAAAGCACCCTCAGTGCTAGTTCGTCTGTGTAACCTGTGTCAAATAATCCAGCCTGCTTTTTCACCAGCGGCGGCTGGTCAGTACAGGGCGCCAGGGCACCGCCCCCTTCAAACATCAAGAGATGAAAATCTACTTAAACATGTTAAATATAATTTAGTTGTATAAGCAAATAATTATGAAATAAATAAAAGTGTTTTTCAATCTGTGAGCGCCTGTCAGCAGCATTAAATATTGGTTCAAATGGTATTTGGTTGATTTCTATCTGAATACATATACTTCCTGTCTGAATACATATACTTCCTGTCTGAATACATATACTTCCTGGGTGAGGGGCGCCGGCCAAACCATACCTTATGTAAGCCCTCAAACTTGTGGCGAGCAGGTGACCTGAGGCTGCTGTCTGACTGGTTTCTTCAGGTTTTCCAGGGGGCGCAGTTCTGCGCTGCCCCAGACACTCCCACTTTTATTGGCAGCGAATTGGTATTGTTTGAATGTTTTTTGATCTAATGTGATGGGATAATTCTCGTGGCTGTCAATCATGTTCACACCCACCACGACGCCTCATCTGGACTGTCAATCATCCACCGTCTACGAACCCTGATAAACCCTATAGGCTACATTGTCCTTCTTAACAACTCTGTGACTGTGGGGGCACTAAAGCAGCTGTCAGGTGTGCTGCGCCAAGGTAAATTGCCCCCCCCCCCAAATTTTTAGCACCAGCCGCCACTGTTTTTCACGTGTCTTGCTTCCCTGTTTTGTTTCCCCTTACCTCACCCGTGTCGACCCCTTGTCTGTCGGACCTGTGTCCCGAACTTCACGGCAGGTAAAAGAGTGTTTTTGTTGATTAAACGGGGTATTAATGAAGCTCGCCGTCTTCGAGAGGTGCATTTGGGTTCTCGCCCGTCAGAGAGAGAAACGATCTTCTAAAAAACTAACAGCTGCAAGAGGTGCTTGAGTTTCTTAATTTATTTATTTTTTTTATCTCACCCCCACTGCTGGTATGTGCGTGCCTGTGTTTTCTAAAGGAAGGATATGAAACATCCAGACTTGGCATGGCCTAGATTTGTGTTTGTTTTTTTTTGTTTTTTTCCAAGGCAGAAATGAAACATGAAAGGTTGCGGAAAAAATATTTAAATGCGTGTTGTTTAGTCGCAGCATTTCTGTTATCTGTTGCAGAGCGAGAAGGATTTGACTGTGTTCACAAAGCGTGCGTACAACCTGGTGTCATCAAAATGAGGACCGACAGAAAAGGGGGGAGAAAAAGAGAGCGCAGAGGTACCAATATGTCTTTTATAATCCCTCTCTCAGGGCAAGCGGTGCACTTCATTCGCAGGTGCTCACTTTTAGCAGATCTAAGAGAGGTATCCTAGCAACCTTATTGTGGGATTAGGGGAGTGCCCCGCCCATGCCCCAGAGAGCGCCGGGATGGAGGCACTGATGAGGGCTTAAGGATGGAGGGGGGGTGGGGTGAGGTGGGGGGGGGTAGTTGCAGATCATCACTGCAGCGCTTCATACCTGTGGGAACCCGACGGCCCCGGAGCACTTCAGAGTTCTCGAGACCGAGCCCGGTAAAATTTGGAGGTGAACTACAGGCTGGTGAGTCGGCACGTCGCACCCTCAGCCCACCTCAGCCCACCTCGGCCCCCCGTGCTCCGACTCGGACGGCCGCGCAGTCAGAGAGGAATCTGCAGAATCAGGAGAGAGGGGGGACAGGAAGCTCTCCGTCGGTGGGAGGTTTTAATTGTGAAAGTGCATTAACTTGTTGGTGCATGTGCTGAAAGCCTGTGAGCAAGGGGCTTTGTTTTGTGTGTGTGTGTGTGTGTGTGTGTGTGTGTGTGTGCGTGTGTGCGTGCACGTGCATATTCTCTGGTGAGCTCTGTGCATGTATTATTTTTAATGTGATTTCTGAATCGCAGTGGACGGATGCTAATGAAGCGCATTGGGTGTCTGGGCTGCAGAAGCCTTTGCGGGCTGTTTACTGGCTGAGCTCCATATACCCGCTTCCCCCCCCCTCCAAACATGCCCCATACTTCTCTCCCCCTCCCTCTTTCCCTCGGCGAGGTTTTTCGGGGGAAAGCGCAGAGACAGACCAGCAGGAAGGCGGGGCAGAAAAGGTGGGGTGGGAACCAAACTGAAAGAAGCGAGGCTGGCACGCAGGAACAAAGGCAAAGTTAGAGAGGAAAATAAAGCAGACAAGAAAGAGAGGGTTGATGGCAGCGGGAAAGGGGGAGAGAGAGAGAGGGAGAGAGAGAGAGAGAGAGAGAGAGAGAGAGAGAGAGAGAGAGAGAGAGAGAGAGAGAGAGAGAGAGAGAGGGAGAGAGGGGCAGGGGAGGAAGAGAAGGGAGAGGAAGAATGGCTGAGATATGTGGCAAGAGAGAGAGAGAGACCAGAGAGACAGAGAGAGGGAGTGAGAGAGAGAGAGAGGGAGAGAAGCGAGAGAAAGAAAGAGAGCGAGCGAGAGTGAGAGACAGAGAGAGGGAGTGAGAGTGAGAGACAGAGAGAGCGAGCGAGAGTGAGAGACAGAGAGAGCGAGCGAGAGAGAGAGGGAGCGAGAGAGAGAGAGAGAGAGAGAGAGAGAGGGAAAGAGGGGCAGGGGAGGAAGAGAAGGGAGAGGAAGAACGGCTGAGATATGTGGCAAGAGAGAGAGAGAGACCAGAGAGACAGAGAGAGGGAGTGAGAGAGAGAGAGAGAGAGAGAGAGAGAGAGAGAGAGGGAAAGAGGGGCAGGGGAAGAAGAGAAGGGAGAGGAAGAACGGCTGCGATATGTGGCAAGAGAAAGAGAGAGGGAAGGAGTGAGAGAGAGAGAGAGAGAGAGAGAGAGGGAGGAAGAGAAGGGAGAGGAAGAACGAGATATGTGGCGAGAGAGAGACAGAGAGAGAGAGAGAGAGAGAGAGAGAGACAGAGAGAGAGAGAGAGAGAGAGACAGAGAGAGAGAGAGAGAGAGAGAGAGAGAGAGAGAGAGAGAGAGAGAGAGGAGAGAGAGAGAGAAGAGAGAGACAGAGAGCAGAGACAGAGAGAGAGACGACGAGAGAGAGAGAGAGAGAAGAGAGGAGAGATAGAGAGAGAGAGAGAGAGAGAGAGAGAGAGAGAGAGAGAGAGAGAGAGAGAGAGAGAGAGAGAGAGAGGAGAGAGAGAGAGAGAGAGGAAAAGAGGGGCAGGGGAAGAAGAGAAGGGAGAGGAGAACGGCTGAGATATGTCGGCCAGAAGAGAGAGAAGAGTCGAGAGAGCGGGGCTTTCTTTGGGGAGGAAGAGAAGGGAGAGGAAGAACGAGATATGTGGCAAGAGAGAGACAGAGAGAGAGAGAGAGAGAGAGAGGGAAGGAGTGAGAGGGGGGGGGCACAGGCAGACAGACAGAGAGAGAAACAGACAGACGGCGGGGGGGGTGGGGTGGTGGTGGAGGATTTTAAGATGCTGGGAGAGATTGTACAGGAAGGGAGGGAAAGAGGGAGAGAAGAGGAGGAGGAGGAGGGGGGGGGTGTGGTATGCTGACCCACTTTGCGGAAGCCGTGCTGGGCTCCTAACCAGCGCTGCAATAAATAACACACGGCAGGCCAGCAGAGTCTAACAGCTGCCTGGTGACAGCCCCTCCCTCCGGCCCCACCCTCGTCCCGGTCCACCCTGCGCCCTGTGACCTCCGTCTGGACCCTCACGCTCCAGCATCGCTCGAGTCCAACGCACCGGCTGTGGCGCCAATTCAGCGGGGCAGGCGGCAATCGACCCCGGGTTCCCCGCACCACGAGCGACTGCGCCGACCAGTCGACTAAAGGGTGCGACCCTTAGCCGAGGGGCCAGCGAGTCCAGTCACCCGGGACATCACACTGCCACGTGACGCACCGACACGCCCCAACAGTCAAACGTTCCCAGAACGCAAGGTGGAGGTGTAACGCCGGGTTACCTGGGGGAGGCCGGCCCGGCACACGGGGCTCGCGGGGCCAGGCCCCGTGTACAGAGTTAGCAGCACCAGCGGCGCCGTGGCCTTTATTTCACAACCTGCGAGGCTCCCGGTTGTTATTATGGTTGCTTGGACATTTTGCAGCGAGCGGCGCTCTCTGCTACGTGATTTATGGGGCCGGCCGTGGCCGGGTGTCATTTTCAAAAGCGCACATCCGGGGGGGGGGGGGGGGGGATAAAATATTACAGCGGGCAAAAAAAAATCACCGGCGCAGCCGTACACCTGCCAGTAAGGGTCTTTTCCGACGCAGCAGAGAAGCCTTCAGTGGCTGGTGAGCAGGGCCGAAGTCAGCGGCGAGTGAAAGTGTGTTTTGTGTGTTTTGTGTGTTTGTGTGTTTGTGTGTTTAGCTGCCAGGCTCTGTCACGGCACCGTGGATCGATGCCGACATCTGCATGGAAGCACAGTTGGCGACACGGGCGCGGTGACACACGCGAATCCTCCGCCTGGTAATGGATGGTGATAGGGAGCGATAGAGAGAGGGGAGGGGGGGGAGGGGGGAGAGGATCAAAAGAAGAGAGTGGGAGGGAATGATGGAGCAATGGTGATACAAACACATACAACACGTGCACGGGAGGCGGCTGGGGAGAGTCACGCCGCCGACGCCGCCGCCGCCGTCACGAGCCATCAAGCCTCTCCGTCGCTCCGAAGACGCGGTGGAAAGACGAACCTCTAATCTATCCCCACTTGTTTTGCCGAAGCTTTCTGCCCCCCATTTTCTCCCCAATTCTACTTGGCCAGTTACCCCACTCTCCCAAGCCAGCCCGGTCGCTGCTGCAGACCACCACACGCCTCCTCCCATACATGTGGTGTCGCCAGCCGCTTCTTTTCCCCCGACAGTGAGGAGTTTCGCCAGGGGGACGTAGCGCGTGGGAGGCTCACGCTATTCCCCCCCACTTCCCCCTCCCCTCCGAGCAGGCGCCCCCGACTGACCAGAGGAGGCGCTGCAGGACACATACCCACTTCCGGCTTCCCACCCGCAGACACGGCCAATTGTGTCTGCAGGGATGCCCGACCAAGCCGGAGGTAACACGGGGATTCGAACCGGCGATCCCCGTGTTGGTAGGCAACGGAACAGACCACTACGCTACCCGGACGCCCTCGCTATGAGCAGCTTTTCACCGGTTATTTATCAGCCTCAACTTGATTTTGATGCTTATATACGACCGACATAACGACATGAGACCATCAGCAAGAACACAGGATAATACTATACACACACACACACACACACATATATATATATACACAGTATATACACAACGACCCATAATGCTCGTCTGCTGGTTAGAGCCCCCAGGAAATTCTGACGAAATGAATCCCAGCACACGGATGGGACGCTCGCCACGGTTAGAGATACACCACCGCTTCTGCCTTAAAACACGTGTGTGAGCTGAGGATGAGGGACGAGAGTAGATGTGACGAACGAAACCACAAAGTGACATCTCCGCTTTTGTCCACAGTGTTGCAGGCAGTCCACAAAACCCCAAAACTCACAGCAGCTTGAAACAAACTCAGAGTCTGCTGTTGAGTAACTTCTGTGAGTGGGTGAGCGGGCGGGCGGGCGGGCGGGCGAGCGCCAGGAAGAGAGTGACACAAATAGATTGTGCTGTCTGTACATGTGGCGGACACCTTGAGCCAGAACATTATGACCACTCAGGCGAACTGCACGATGGCCATCTCCGAATAAGAGGCACATGTCAAGGTCCAGGTAGATCAGATGGTAAGCGAACAATCAGAGAGAGGGGGG
>JAJHIY020002169.1:67500-92156 GCA_022114975.2 Lampris megalopsis | reverse complement strand
CACGACACGACGATGTTGAGAGAGAGAGAAAAGGGGATGATGATTAAAGCAGCAGAGGTGGTGGAAGACAAGAAAAAAACGGAGCAAAAGAAGAAGTGGAGGATGGAGGCAAACCACAGAACAATCCAGAGGGGGGAGGGAGAGTCAGCGGAACATGGCTGAAGGTGTGTGTGTGTTGCCAGTTGGCTTGGAAACAGCCCTCTTCTGTATCCTCAAAGGGTAATTACTTTTTTTATGCAACCTTGGTCTTATTTTTGTAGTTTTTTTTCACCATTGTGCGTGTAAGTTGTATCATCTTTACTGACCGGGTACCTTTCTGAGCTTTTGGACAAAGCACCACAGCTGGATTCAGCTTTACGACAAGACACGTTTCAACAAGTCCAACTGAACCCAGTTCAGGAATCAGGAAACACTTTGTCTTGTCGTTTCAGTTCATGAACTTGCAGACGGGAAATGAAACGGCAGTGCAACACAAAGACAAAAACACAGGTCCAAAAATGACAAGAAACACACATATCAAACTAGAAAATATCCCTGCCCAAGACAACGAACGCAGGATGACTGTCGGAACTGCGAGTCTGCATGGGCTAGCAGTTAGCTTAGCCTGCGCCGCTTCCGCATCCTGTCAGACCGCCCTCAGTGTTTCCTCCTCGGGTGCAACTCCAGACAGGGCCGAGGTGGTCCCTGAGTCCCCAGGACGGGGCAGACCAAGCTCTCCCAGCCGATCCAACACCAGCTCTCCCAGCCAGACACCTTCGACACCCCTCCCCACACTCCACATGACGAAGCTAAACACAGTCAAGGCCCGGCGAGGCCGCCACCAGACCCCTCGGTGTTATCCGAACTGCCGGTCTGCATGAGGCAGCAGGGAGGTTAGCCTGCCCTGCTTCTGCGTCCTGTCAGACCGCCCTCGGTGTTATGGGCAGGGCCGTGGTCCCTGGGCTCTCAGGACGCAGCAGACCAAGCTCTCCCAGCTGATCCAGCGCCAGCTCTCCCAGCCATCAAAGACACAAACTTGGACGCAGACGTGGACAAAGACACTGCTTGGACGGTACTGGGTGAGGCCGCCGCAAACGTGAATTCGCGCCGCCACCTTCCCACACCGGTACTGGGTGAGGCCGCCGCAAACGTGAATTCACGCCGCCACCTTCCCACACCGGTACTGGGTGAGGCCACCGTAAACGTGAATTCGCACCGCCACCTTCCCACACCGGTACTGGGTGAGGCCGCCGCAAACGTGAATTCACGCCGCCATCTTCCCACACCGGTACTGGGTGAGGCCGCCGCAAACGTGAATTCACGCCACCACCTTCCCACACCGGTACTGGGTGAGGCCGCCGCAAACGTGAATTCACGCCACCACCTTCCCACACCGGTACTGGGTGAGGCTGCCGCCAACGTGAATTCACGCCACCACCTTCCCACACCGGTACTGGGTGAGGCTGCCGCCAACGTGAATTCACGCCACCACCTTCCCGCACAAGAAGCGGAAGGGCGATTATATAAACCACATATTCAGAAGTGAAAACAAAAATGCAACTGAAAAATCATTACCTAAAACGTCCAATATTATTAATGGTCAATCCCAGCAGTCATTGGGTGGCGGGCGGGGGAGACACCCCGCCTCCCTGCAACAGGATAAGCGGTTTGGGTAATGAATGAATGAATGATTAATGGTCAGTCACACTGCTGAGCTAACAAATCGTAGATTCATATTATACCCAGTCTAAATAAGGCACGGAGGGTTTGTTGCTGCTGGTGGAAGGTTCGAGACTCACTTTCAGCCACCTGAAAAGACGCTGATATGAAGCTGTCTCCAGCCATGGGCCTGTTTCCAAAATCTTGGAAATGAAGCCGACGAGCAAAAGGACTTCAGTACTAACATTCCCGATGACAAAACTACAAAAAATGAGACTGGTGTTGGAAAGAAAGACGGAATGGCCCTTTAAGCAAGATAAAAAGCACCTGGCCGCTCAGTCATTTCAAGTCGCTACCAACCAGGATGATCATCTAAATGCCTAAAATGATGTATTTTAGTGTGTTAGAGACAGCCGGGGGGGGGGGTAGGGTGATGACGGTAATAAAAGAGTTGGATGAGGAAGTAAGTGAACGTAACGTGATGGATGAAAAGAACTGGACACGTCAAATAAGAGAGATGGATGGAGGGAGGAGACGGACGAGCCTTTACTCCACCTCTCCGCTGGTTAGACGGGCGGAGTCAGCGCCGTGATTAGCGGTTTCCTTAACACGCAGATGAGACGAGCCGACATGGGCGAGAGCCAAAGAAACCCACAGCGGGGAAGGGGGTGGGGGGGGTGGGGGGTTAGAAAGAAACACAAACTCAAAAGTTAGAGAAAAGGGAGGGAAAGGCTTAGGCACAGAGGGCGGGCATGAGTAAAAAGGCCAAACAGAGAAGACTCCGGATCAGAATCAGAATCAGAATCAGAATCAGAATCAACGCTATTGGCCCAGTCTTCCTCTGCACACAGGGAGTTTGACCCCGGGTCAGACAGAGAGGTGCTTTTCATCCTACCCGGTTAACTCCGCTTCCCTTTCTTCCTTTTCTAATTTATTTGCCTGTGAACTCCTTCTTTCCTCATCTTCCTCCTCTCTCCAGCTCTCCTTCGTTATCAGTCTCCCCTTGCCTTCTCTTCATCCTGTCTACCTTCCCTCTCTCAAAAGCCTTCATCATCATCGCCCATCTATAGAGGACCACCTTTACGGTGTCCTGTAGGAGACGAGCTGTCAGTCTTACAAAGTAGTTTAATTCTTCAGTTTCCTTTATTAATCCCCTTGGGGAAATTCAGTTCCTGCAAACGAACCCATCCCAGCTGTGGCCGGCGTAGCTAGGAGCAGTGGGCCGCCGCCGTCATGCTGCGCCCGGGGACCAAGTCCGCTTCTTTTCCCGTTGCCTCGGCCAGGGGCACGGACAGGAGGATTAACCCTGACATGCATGTTTCTTTTGATGGTGGGGGAAACCGGAGCACCCGGAGAAACCCCACCACAGACATGGGAGAACATGCAAACTCCACACAGAGGACCACCTGGGATGACCCCCGAGGTTGGACGACCCCAGGGTTCGAGCCCAGGACCTACTTGCTATGAGGCGACAGCGCTACCCACCGTGCCGCCCTCTACATTATAGACCTTATATATTATAGACCTCTACATTGTTGTCATTTCAGAGCTCTCAGACTAAATCTGGATCCAGTTATTTTTTACCCTGCTTGCCAATCAGGCAGCACGGTAAGTAATCGGCGGCCCGATGGCGCAGTGGTTAGCGCGGTCGCCTCACAGCAAGGAGATCCTGGGTTCGAGCCCCGGGGTAGTCCAACCTTGGTAGGTCATCGTCCTCTGTGTGGAGTTTGTATGTTCTCCCCCGTGTCTGTATGGGTTTCCTCCGGGGGCTCCGGTTTCCTCCCACAGTCCAAAGACCTGTAGGTCAGGCGACTCGGCCGTACTACATTGTCCCTAGGAATGAATGGGTATATGTGTGTGTGTTAGAAATGTATTTCTGATTTTTCCCTCTTTTCTCTCAATTTAGTGGCCAATCGACCCCTATTTTGGTTCAAACACCCACCCTCGTACTGCGTGCGTTCGCCACCTGCATCTCTGCGGCCTGCAGTCTCGAAGGAGTCGCCTCGCCACGAATCCAGGCCGAACCACTGCATTTTCGGACACACACAGAGACGCATTCATGTGACGAACACAAGCCGACTCCGCCCCCTCCCGAAGACAGCATTGCCAATGATTGCTGCTTCATCGAGTCCGGCCGTAGTCGGATCTGACGAGACCGGGGCGCGAACCCCCGGTCCCCAGAGGGCAACTGCATCGACACAAAGCCGATGCTTAGGCCGCCACACAAACCGCGGGTGTGTGTGTGTGTGGTGGCCTGGCGGCCTGTCCAGGGCGTCTCCCCGCCTGCCGCCCAACGACTGCTGGGATAGGCTCCAGCATCCCCGCGACCCTGAGAGCAGGATAAGCGGTTCGGATAATGGATGGATGGATTCTTGCCAATCGCTCTGCTTTTAAAATAGGTTGAGCAGTGTAGTCGAGTTTACATACAACAAGGCTACGCAGTTCAAATAACTGGATTTCTAAGAATTATTTTGCTACCAACCACAGTGCAGACGTTGCGTCACTGGTTGACGAGGGGATCACGAGGTGTGTCACAAACCCGCCACTGATAGACATCCAGAGGAAAATACAGCTTATGCTAAGCTAGCAACTGCTAGCGACGGCTCAATGCAGCTGCAAAACCACCACAACCAATCTCCATAAGAGTGTTGGGCATTGCTGAAGGCAATTATTTTAAACCCTCGTGGGTTTTCACATTGGACCGGAACACGACCGAACCCATTAGCAGTGTATACAGGCACTGTTGTTTCCCACTGCCCAAAGATTCCTAATGACTATCAGGTCCTCTAAACCAGAGGCCAGATGGGTACTGGGGTGTCCAAAATACAACCATTTTGTGTGGAGAGAAAATAATGTCTATTCGTCTTCTTTTTTGGTGATCAAAGATGTTTTTCGTCCAAAGGAAAAAAAAAACTTTTTGAGTCACTGCAAAGAATTTAATGATTTAACCATATTCCAATTTACTACTGTAATAATATCTGATGTGGTTTTGAGGTGATTTGATGTGGTGGCACGTTGGCGCCGTGGTTAGCGTGGTCGCCAGTAACAAGGTCCCGGGTTCAAGCCCCGGGTCGTCCTCTGTGTGGAGTTTGCATGTTCTCCCCGTGTCTGCGTGGGTTTCCTCCGGGTGCTCCGGTTCCCTCCTAGTCCAAAGACATGTAGGTCAGGTGACTTGGCCGGACTAAATTGTCCCTAGGTGTGAATGTGTGGGCCCTGTGATGGACTGGCCAACTGTCCAGGGTGTCTCCCCGCCTGCCGCCCAGTGACTGCTGGGATCGGCTCCAGCATCCCCGTGACCCTAATTAGGATAATGGCTTGGAAAATGGATGGATGGATGGATAACATCCGATGCCGGCATGACTTGTCTGCGTCATCTGATCATTAGCAGGCCACGTCTGAAGACCGAAAAGGGAAATGCTGCACTGACACAATAGATGGTCATGAGAATTTATCGCTTATTTTACTCCACCAAATATTTGGCCGGCCCTGGGTCAAACACGGTTCTCCACAGCTGGATCGCGGCATGAAAGAGTTTGGAAACCCCTGCCACAAACTGTTTTCCTACACCTCCGTGTTTATGTATATTTGGCTGCCCTTTTCAAATCGCCACCCCACAGAAGGTGGCGTTGTGGTGATGGAAAATGATGCCAGCAGTGATTTAACTATAAGTAATTTTAACGGCTACTAGACTCAGCATGCCAATGTACCAGCCAGCCTTCATTCATCCAATAAGTATTACTTATTAATGTGAGACGAGCCCACTGGTAATGTCAATCTTCCTCCTTCCTCCTTCACCGTCTATCTTGCTTTATTCTCTTCCTCTTCTCGTTGTGCCACTCTCCATTGTATTCTATACCTATTTTGGTCCATATATTGTCTGCAAGTTATAGCTTGTTCTGCAACTTGCTGTGCTGCAGCCATTTTAGGAAGGCCTCCCATCCATCCACCCATTATCCGAACCGCTTCTCCTGCTCTCAGGGTCGCGGGAATGCTGGAGCCTATCCCAGCTGTCATTGGGCGGCAGGCGGGGAGACACCCTGGACAGGCCGCCAGGCCATCACAAAGGGCCCACGCACATTCACCTGGCCTACATGTCTTTGGACGGTGGGAGGAAACCCACGCAGACACGGGGAGAACATGCAAACTCCACACAGAGGACGACCCCCCCCCCAAGATTGGACTACCCTGGGGATCGAACCCAGAACCCTCTCGCTGTGAGGCGACCGCGCTAACCACTGCGCCGCCGGAAGGCCTCCCTCGCGGTGAAATGTCTGATTCCAGTGGGGTTCGCCTTGTTAAATAATTCTTAAAATATGTTGATTCAAAAAAAAGGGAGGATGACCCAAATACTCGCCAAACGCAGACACTCTGGGCATCTTGGGAGAGTACGCGGCGGTACTCTCCGCGGTATCTTTCCGTTTCCATGGGGCACTATCAGCAAGTCGCATTTCACGAGCGGCTCAGCCCTCTGAGCACCGCCACACGTTGTCCCTTTGAAGAGTTTTATCTTGATGGCAGCAACTGCACGGGTGCGGGGCGACATCTGCTCAGCGGGAAGTCTCCATACTGAACCGTGACCGTCGGCACACCAGTTTCCCCTGAACCGCCATGCTGACGCACACTGAGCAGGCGCCGTGAAGAGGTTTGACGTGAGGACTTCTACAATCGCCAAACGTGAGGATGTTTACTACATGTTTAATTGTACGACATGGGGCTTCAAACAAATGCGTTTTGTTGTGCATTTTTTTTCTGTATTATTGAAGTTTTGACATTTCAGTGTAGATGAGGGGGATGAAGGGGCGTCCAGGCGGCGTGGCGGTCCGTTCCATTGCCTGCCAATAGGTACCTCCGACTTGGTCGGGCGTCCCTACAGACACCATTGGCCGTGTCTGCGGGTGGGAAGCCGGATGTCGGTGTGAGTCCTGGTCGCTGCACTAGCGCCTCCTCTGGTCAGTCGGGGTGTCTGTTCGAGGGGGAATAGCGTGATCCTCCCACGCGCTACGCCCCCCCGGCGAAACTCCTCACTGTCAGGTGAAGAGAAGCGGCTGGCGACTCCACATGTATGGGAGGAGGCATGCGGTAGTCTGCAGCCCTCCCCGGCTCGGAAGAGCGGGGTAATAGGCCGGCTACCATTGGGGAGAAAAGGGGGAAAAGCACCCCCCCCCAAAAAAAAAGGGATAAGGGGATGAAACCATAGAAATGAAGTTGTCTCACAATATTTATAATACTATAACATTTGAAAAACTGCAGTATGAATCGAATCAACACTAAAATATCATTGCGGTTTCTGCCGATTCCACGGCCCTAACAAATCATGTGCCACGTTTAAATGCTGTGTCTCGTGCCGGGCACAGCAAACTGGTTTATACTGGAAAATGTCAATTATCCACCGCACTGCAACACAATCCCCTTTGCCTCTTGCCGGGATTTCACTCCATTACACCTGCCTCAGTATCACGCATGCATGTAAGGGCCCATTAGAGGCGTCAGATGTCGTTAAGTCCCCGCTAACCGCAGGACCGACTGGCGGCCAGACAGCCAGTTTACTTTGGACAGACGTATTTGAAATAATAGTCTAAAATGAACATGATGGGTGGAAAAGAGGCGCCTAAACCAAGCAAATGGTCACATGAACACTCAGTTAGAGGACGGAGAAAAACATTAACCTTTTTTTGGGGGGGGGCCTTCTCGCCCCAAGTGTATCCAGCCAACTGCCCCACTCTTCCGGCCCGTCCCAGTCACTGCTCCACCCCCTCTGCTGACCCGGGGAGGGCTGCAGACTACCACGTGCCTCCTCCCATACACGTGGAGTCACCAGCCGCTTCCTTTCACCGGGCAGTGAGGAGTTTCGCCAGGGGGGACGTAGCGCGTGGGAGGATCACGCTATTCCCCCCGACTGACCAGAGGAGGCGCTAGTGCAGCGACCAGGACACATACCCACGCCCGGCTTCCCACCCGCAGACACGGCCAATTGTGTCTGTAGGGACGCCCGACCGAGCCGGAGGTAACGCGGGGATTCGAACCGGCGATCCCCGTGTTTTCCCTTCAATGGAATGAACTCTGAACCAAATATTCAATTTTTTTGCACCGTTTTATTGGTCATATAGATTAGACTCCAAGTAAGGCAAATATTGTGTGTGTGTGTGTGTGTGTGTGTGTGTGTGTGTGTGTGTGTGTGTGTGTGTGTGTGTGTGTGATAAGGCCAGTGGGTGTAAGGGGCCTCATGTGTTGGTCCAAAGGAGATTGAAAGTGAATTGGAGGCCGTTAGTCTGACCTTTCTTCCCCATCACGTTTGGTTTGGAGTGGAACATAAACTCCCCATGCTCTGTTTGTCTACTCCCTCCCTCCCTCTCTCTCCCTCCCTCTCTCTCTTTTTATTCGCTCTCCCACTCTTTTACTCACTCTCTCCGTTTTTCTCCGCATGGTCTCTCTCTTTGTCACTCTCTTCCCTGTCTCACTTACTGGTCCACTGGGTCCATCTTTCTCTTTTATTTCCTCACCCTGTCTCTCTTCCTCAGTGAAATGCCAACACAGCCTCACTGACAAAATGTCCATCCATCCATCCATCCATCCATCCTTCCATCCATCCATCCATCCATCACCCAAACCGCTTATCCTACACTCAGGGTTGCAGGGATGCTGGAGCCTATCCCAGCAGTCACTGGGCAGCAGGCAGCGAGACACCCTGGACAGGCCGCCAGTCCACCACACAGGACCCACACACACACATTCACACCTAGGGGCTATTTAGTACGGCTGAGTCACCTGACCTACATGTCTTTGGACTGTGGGAGGAAACCGGAGCACCCGGAGGAAACCCACGCAGACACGGGGAGAACATGCAAACTCCACATACAGGACGACCCGGGACAACCCACCAAGGTTGGACCGCTCCGGGGCTCGAACCCAGGACCTTCTTGCTGTGAGGCGACCGTGCTAACCACTGCGCCACCTTGCCACCCTAAATGTTCATATAAAACTTATATGCACTTCCCAAAAATAGCTGACAGCCAATGTTCTGCTGTTTCCAAATTTGGTACATCGGTGAGCAACACGTTGTCAGAGGCCCATGATCCGTATCAAAAGCTTAGTACCAGATGGTTAAAGTCGGGCGTGGGTGTGGTACGGTTAAAGTTGGGGGGTAAGGATCTGGGAGCCCCGCTGTTACTCGTAATTGATCGTAAGTCAGTATGCTGTGTGTCATTTGGGGAGTGAATTTCTTGTTTCCTGCGGTGTATTTCTGTTTCCTCTTGTACACCCTCATCTGCGATTGGTCAGAAACGCCGCATAATCTCTTGTGTCATGGGGGACTGCTTCTTTCTGGTCTAGCACCATTCAATGAACACTACTTGCTGTGACCAAAGAAACTTTCCTCTTTTTAACTATACCAACTGAAGAAATCGGGGTTACGAGTTGCATCGGCTTGCACTTGATTTCATATCTTCTTCTTCTTCTTCCGGCTCGTTCCGTTTCCCAGGGGTCGCCACAGCGGATTTGATAGTGTCCATCGGTAACGGTGAGGGTACAGCACCGACGACGGTCTGGGCAATCCGCATAATGACTTGGCAAGGTTTTACATTGGATGCCCTTCCTGACACAACCACCAACCCTATGGATGGGGGCACAGGTAAAGCGCTGGATGCCATCCCAGTATTCATGGAGTGGATTTCATATCCGACCAGCTGAGATTGCTGTGGGCTGAGGGCAACGGAATTCCATCTCTTTTGTGTATGCAAGTACATCCAGGAGATGACAACGAATTGTCCCCGATTCCTGATTCCTGAGAATGGGAACTGGTAAGTTGTACATGAACGTTTTGTCTGTTAGACTTGCTTTATAATCTTGATGGCTTGTTTGTCTTTCTCGCACCCTTCCTCATTTCCTCCTGCCCTCCCCCTCTTCCTTATACTTCCTCTAATCCACAGATGTGCACAGCAGCATCCTAGATTTAAGTTCATTTTTTGTTTGTTTTCTCGTGGCCGTCAGATTATTCCATGTTCCCTGTATGACATCTCTGCATCTGAACTCTGTTTAACAGGATATTGGGCCCTCGCTTGGGGCCGGAGCAACTAGAATAAAACGGACGGGATCGGGATCAAAGAGCTCCCTGGTGGAAAAGCCATTTCTTGTCTGATGCGGGGAATGGGGAAAAGAGGCCTTCCAGTATACAAGCTGGAGAACTTACCCTGAACAAAGGGTATTGTACATGGATGGTTTATGCGGTGGCAGTGACGTAGTTGCTTTGTATGTTTTGTTTCATCAAGGTGGTGTGACTGATGCTACGTAGAGCTAACGCTGTCCATTTCTCTTTGTAAGAGTTAATTTTACCAAAATCAAACCACGTCAAGTTCGTTTATCAAGACAGGACCCGCTTCTGTCGCTTACAGGAGCGCCGTGGCTCGCCACAGAACAGCCAGAGTCGACGCCACTTCACGTAACGGACCGTTGTGGGCTTCGCACAATCTTTAGATTCAACAAGATCTGAATCCCACCGAATCTTCTGTGTCTATACGAGGTGGACAGACTGCACCTGTGCATCACAGCAGACTACTGCTTTTATGCTCTTAGAAAACCTTTATTTTTTAGACTTGTTTTAGTCTTTTTTTTAAAACTTGGTTTTTGTCAAGTTTTAGTCAGCGGAACTTCTTTTAATTTCAGTCAAAGCTGTTTTAGGGACAAATTAGTCAGAAGGCTTTAGAAGGTTGTCATTAGGACACTATTTAAGGTAGTTTCTCCCAACTAACTTAACTGTTATCGATAAACTGAGCATATTAAAGAGACACACTAACACAGCTAGCATTTTGCAGAAGGGATGCAGACCTTAACTGGTTAAAGCTGCACAGCTTCTGGGCGTGGTGCTAAAATGAAAGAGATTTCGTCACAGCTTTTGGTTTCATTTGCTCATTTGCTTTCATTAAAGGGAAAACGTGGGGATCGCCGGTTCGAATCCCCGTGTTACCCCCGGCTTGGTGGGGCGTCCCTACAAACACAATTGGCCGTGTCTGCGGGTGGGAAGCCGGATGTGGGTATGTGTCCTAGTCGCTGCACTAGCGCCTCCTCTGCTTGGTCGGGGAGCCTGTTTGGGGGGCTGGGGGGGAGGGGGAACTGGAGGGAATAGCGTGATCCTCCCACGCGCTACGTCCCCCTGGTGAAACTCCTCACTGTCAGGTGAAAAGAAGCGGCTGGCGACTCCACATGTATGGGAGGAGGCATGTGGTAGTCTGCAGCCCTCCCCGGATCGGGAGAGGGGGCGGAGCAGAGACCGGGACGGCTCGGAAGAGCGAGGTAATTGGCCGGATACAACTGGGGAGAAAAGGGGGAGGGGGGGTCCAAAAAAATAAAAAATAAAGGGAAAATTCACAGATTTTCAGCCTTATCTTTGTCTATCTGTGATAGGAACAGCGGATGAAAAACACCTGCAGTTGTTCCTGATCGTTTCTGCATCTCTGCGGCAACAGTGAAAGCAAGTTGAAACCAAGCACAGCCTAGCAGGGTTTCTAATGCTCTAAATATGCTGTTCAAAATAGACCCACTCATTCTCTCAGCTAAGTATAATTTCCAGTGGTATAAATTAAGACAAAATTAACACCGAGTCAAAGTGATGAGGGGAGCGGAACGAGAACAGCACGGAGAAAGACTTCTATCCGTCTACGGTGACGGTAGAGGAGTGCAGCATGCGACTTACACAGTGACGTAAAGGGGAGCCAGTACAGCGCCGGCGCGTGCTATAGTGAACTCAAGTCTTACAATCCTTACAGCATCTTGCTTGTTTAACGTGTGATGTCTGTAGATGACGACGAATCAAATCCACTACACCAGCTCATAGGCACGTACCACACAACAACGTCTGTAGTCAGGGGTCGCCAACAAAGCCATCATTTCCGCTCAAACACAGACCCACATAATGCTGTACCAGAACTTTCTTTACTATCAGTCGCCAACACTTAATTAACAGTCCAAGCATATCAGTTGAGAACAGTAGAGTATGATGGGACTCCCATCAGCTTCTGAAAGTACTACCTGCCTGAATATCTGGTATGATGGCCTGCATCTGTCAGTGCATGTCCTTTGTAACTCACCTCTTCGCTCCTAGGTCCGGCCCGCTCGCTGTCCTCCTGACCTCCTCCTCCCTGCTGACTGTCATTCTGTCCTCCCTCTGCTTCCTTAATACAACAGCACATAAATGTAAAACTCACCATCACCCGTACTATCCTGCTCAGTATGAAGCCTGCATGACAAACCACAGACAATACAGGCAGCATTGTCATCTCTAAGTCTTAATTCTTACAAGTTTCAACTTCTTCTTTTTTTTTTTACGCACAAAAAAAGTGCCGGATATCTCCTCTCCTTTTGCTCATGTTGACTCTGTGAATGAAATCTAATCTTAGTTCAATAAAGTAGTCATACATTTGAATATAATTAATCAGCCTTCAGCACACGTGGATTTTAATATTGTTCAATTACCCAAGCAGATAAAACTCCTGCGTTCCTGAGTGAAAACAAAGGGCCTATTATAAAACCTATTATCAAAAAGGCAAAAAATAAATAAATGAAAATAACTAAACCACCACAGCCACACAAAAGACTACCAAAATGAAATGATAAATTATATAGATGTGAAAACGATCTCTACAACAACCAATCCTTAATTGTCTCACTGCTCATGACCGAGCACCAACGTTAGCTAACATTAGATACATTATATTGTATAATATATTGTATTATATATTAAACTGGCAATGGAATGTCAAGCCATAGGCGCAGCTAGCCAGCTATTTAGCAAACATTAGAAATAAAAGGGTGCATGATCAGCTAGCTAACAGTTAGCTAATGTCAGGTAAGGCAAACGTTAGCTTTAGCTAGCTAATTTTAGGTGGCTAAAAACTAGCTAATGTCAGCGTTCATCCGTAGACAGTCTAATTCGTAAACTGTGACGGTAAGAAAGTAAAGTGTATTAAACTAGCTAGATGGCTAACTACTCACATTAACCTACAGCGCCCCCACTGGCTTGAGTGACGCACGTGAGCATAGACTTTAATGAGGATGCGAGCCACTGCAATGGCGGGAGTGGTGAACCAGACAGACCTGACAGACCAGACAGACGTTCAACTAACGTCAAGGTTAACAAATGGTACGGTCCACTTCAGGGGTGTCCGAAATAGTATCACAAGACACTTCCAGGCGTGAATATTGGAAATATATTGTAATATTTATGATTACAGGTAAGAAAGATATAAATGTCTCGACCCGACCAATCTGTTTTTTTGTTTGTTTGGGTTTTTTTTGGGGGCGGGGGTCCAGACCCCCTCAATCCCCCCTGTAATTCGAACCGTGGAGGAGTGCAAGAACTGTTTCATTCAGGCCTGTGTGGAGTGGACAGGAAAGGAAAGAAGGCAGAGTGCTAAGGAGACCTGAGAGGAGTGGAGGACCCTGTGTTGTAACGCTACACCTGCGTTCGATAGCTTTTAAAACGCGCTTCGATAAAATTCCTGGCAAAAGGCTTTCACTTTACTTCCAAGAATATGCAGGAAGAATTATAAAAAGGAATGTGTTTCAGGGAATTTTGCAGTGTAAAGTTTGGTCACTAAAGGAGAGCGAGAGAGAAGGCGTGAGAGAGAGACAGCACAGGGTGACAAGAGAAACAGAGGGCAGAAACAAAGCGAGAGGCACAAAAAGAAACAGGCAGCAAGACAAACATACTACGACCTGGAAGATGGGTGATATATGAGCCACGAGACCCAGACAGTAAATAACGTGGACGTGATGTTCCAGTGAGAGACAGAGGGAGCTGAAGGGGGAAAATATACATCAGACGGTGAGCTGGAATAACTAATAACTAGTAAATTGATTTGTCTATTACTGAGAATTGCCTGAGGCCTTTGTTTTTTTTAGCACCGGCTGCCAATTTCATCTGCGCCTCCTTTTCAGCCATTCACCGCTTCTACGCTGTGACTTAACACAATGAAAACCTCATCTTATTACTGGTCACAGAGGATGGGAGTGAAGAGAGGGGGGAACAGAGGGGAAGATATAGAGGGAAAGAGAAAGGCAGAGTCAGATACCGAGAGAACTAAAACTGCAAACGCCGTGCGGCTGCCAAATTCGGAGCACTCGCAAACCTCGGTGAACTCTTCGCCTTCGAGGTCACCTGGTTCTCCGACTCTTTCCTGTCTTACCCTTTCTCCTCCAAATGTGTTCCCAGTGCTCCGTGCCGAAACGTCCTCCTGCACTGACATGTAGACCTCTTTCGGCCTTTCTCTCCGCCTCGCTTTCGCTCGCCAAATTGTTACTCCATCTTCCCCCCTCAACTAATAAGATGCAGCAGCACGGAAAGTTGCAGAGCAAAACGTAAGATGCAAATTACCCGGATACAAGTAAAGAGACAATATATGCAAAGATAGAATATATATAAAATAATTATATTCCCAGCTCCGTTAAGGATTGTCCCCTAGCCCAAGCCCCCATTATAAACCATTTAGAGTGATGCTCTTCTCACAGATCCACTCGTCTTATTTTGTCCATTGGAGCCAATTAGACCGCCTTCGTATCTCAACCTGCAACCACTTCCTCTGAAAGCAGACAACAGTAACGGTTCAGAGAGAACGGAGCTTAATCGCCCACCGTTGTACGAAGGAACGGTGCAGGGCTGTGATAAACATGCACCATAAGTAAGGGATACAGTTAAATGAAAGGTCTCACTCAATCTAGTCATCTTTTGACAGAAAATATATGTATATAGGGCTTATTTAAAAAAATAAAATAGGCTCGATGGGTTGAGACAAAACAATTTGTCAGACTTGCGCGGCTCGCAATACTCCTGTGCATCCCTGGCCAGGAGATAAGGTTTGCAGAGGCTACTCAAACAGCTATGATTCAAGCTGAGCAGCAAACTCTGAGAGGACAACAGCATCAATAATTCAGCTCAGAACACTGAACCTGTCCTCGCATTAAAAACCGTGGGACGGGCGAGCGGGGATTTGGAAGACAGGGCCGGCCCGGTCTCGAAGACAAAATGTTGCTACGCAGCTTATTTGCAGTTCCCAAATTATGTTTTGTCACGACGCGTGTCAAC
Source organism: Lampris megalopsis (assembly GCA_022114975.2). Lineage (NCBI taxonomy): Eukaryota > Metazoa > Chordata > Actinopteri > Lampriformes > Lampridae > Lampris > Lampris megalopsis. The sequence continues at coordinate 77,446 of JAJHIY020002169.1, read as the reverse complement.
AGGGTGTCAACATTAAGCACCACGCGACCGCCGTTTGAGCCGCGTTCAATATCAGCGCATTAAATATGAATGCAAGCGCGAATCTATGTGGCTTGAAACCCCGACTGAGCCCGTCAGGAGAGTTGAAATGACAAATGCCCGTTTGGCCACAGCGGCTTGGAGTTTAGTTGGTGACGCGAGGCCGGAAACAAGCCTCCAACATGACACAAATACTGAATCTGGCGCCGTTGTTTGACCAATTGTAGGCAACAGAAAGACACAGGGGGAAATGGCAATCTGTCCGTCCATTATCCAAACCACTTATCCTGCTCTCAGGGTGGCGGGGACGCTGGAGCCGATCCCAGCAGTCATTGGGCGGCCGGCGGGGAGACACCCTGGACAGGCCGCCACACCTAGGGACAATTCAATATGGCCGATTCACCTGACCTACATGTCTTTGGACTGTGGGAGGAAACCGGAGCACCCGGAGGAAACCCAAGCAGACACGGGGAGAACATGCAAACTCCACACAGAGGACGACCCGGGACGACCTCCAAGGTTGGACGACCCCAGGGTTTGAACCCAGGACCTTCTTGCTGTGAGGCGACAGTGGTGCTCAACTAAAGGGGGTCGGCCCCCTTAGTCCAACAGTTAGCGATGTCGCCTCGTGGTGCAGTGCGACCTCGGATCAAATCCCGCAGCGGGCGGAAATATGCTCGGTTACATTGGTGGCGGCGGTGGGATCCGGAAGTGTCCGGAAATGGCAATATCCTCCCTAAAAGACACACAGCATACGGATGCGTATGATTAACGATCAGTTTCTCGAATCTACACCATGACCTCAGCAACACCAAACCCAAACTCAAGCATCTCCAACCTGAAATGTAAACTTAACCATTTCTAACCTAATGCCGCAACAAAACCACCTCTGATTCAACACCTAAACTGAGCCATCTCTAATCGTATACCTACAGTCAACCACCTGTAAAGTAATAGTGCTATTTTCTGGGAACTGTAAGTAAGTTATAGATGAACATGTTGTCTGTGGGACTGGCCGGACAAGGCTGTGCTGCTGAGAACCAGACATGGCACGCTAAAAAACACAAACACAAACCCAAAATGCACAATGACACAGAATCCCCCCCCCCCCGTAATGTAGGTACTGACTACAGATTATATGGAAATATTAAGGAGTCGCCATTTTTTGTTTTTCTTCAGAAATTCACTTCCTAGTAGATTGATCGAACAGTTATTTCCCCCGTCACGCTTGGAACGCACACACACACACACACATATGCAATATCATCATCGTCATCATCACCACCACCACCACCACCGTCATCATCACCCGTATCATACAAAGGATATGGGCTGGAGACCATGCGTATGCACAGACTGCGAGGGCAGGTGGTCTGTTTGAGGCAGAAGAAGACGATGGGGACGATCTCAGGGTGCGGCACCACCAACACGCTGGTATCGCTGCTGCCATCATCATCATCATCATCCTCCTCTTCCTCACCCCCCTCACAACTCTCCCCTGCATCCCCTTCTACCAGCGCTTCCTGGATCACCCCCTCCTCTTCTTCCTCCTTCTCCTCTTTGTGCTTCTCCTCCTCTTCCTCGTGTACATTGGGGGAAGGGGTGCGGCGAAGGTGGGAGCCTTGGGGGGAGGAGGCGACGATGGCATCGCCGCTGTCCGCCCTGGCGATGGCTGGCGCCGCCCGGGCGGTTGTAGTTGCTGATGTTGCTGTTTTTGCTGTTGCTGCACCAGGGCCCTCCTCCTCCTCCTCACTCTTCATTGCAACGCAACAGTCTAGGAGAGAGAGAGAGAGAGAGAGAGAGAGAGAGAGAGAGAGAGAGAGAGAGAGAGAGAGAGAGAGAGAGAGAGAGAGAGGGTGGAAAGAGTATGAGAGTGGGAGAGAAATGAGAGAAAGTAAACGAATGCAAAAGAAGAAGGCAGAAATAGCAAGGATAGGAGGGGGAAGAAGCAGGGGAGGGAAGAAGGAGAGGAAAGAGTTTATTGGCTTTGCAGGTAGACTAAAGGAATCAATAATAGGTGGTTGGAGACGGCGAGGGAGAGCCAGAGCCTTGACTTGGCAGAGTGGCGCCTGCCCATGGATTTCCAATGAATCTGTCCGGCAGGTGTTTTTCAATAGAAAACTAGAGTTCGAGTAAACATCATTCATGTCCAGTAAAATGTTCATAGACCAGTGGCTCACATGATTTGAACCCCAGCGGAGATGGTTACGGCAGTCCTAGGATGACGAGGCCGGTTGGTTTGATCCTAGGATGACGAGGCCGGTTGGTTTGATTTCGGCAACCAAACAACACAAACCCCCCCCCCCCTGTGGGGGGGCGGTTTGTGTTGTTTGGTTCTTTTTTTAATCTAGAACTAACTATTGCCCCAAACCAGTCAATCTATAACTGGCCTACTACTATCTTTGTCATTGGTTGTCTCGTGTATCAAAATTGCAAAAATCTGTGTCAAAGAGTTGAAACCTGATTGGGTCCTAAAGGTTTCACTGAGCTGGTTCAGTTGCCAATCATGCATCATTTTGTTGTTTTGATCCCCCCCCCCTTTTTCCCCCCCAATTGTACTTGGCCAATTGCCCCACTCTTCCGAGCCATCCCGGTCGCTGCTCCACCCCCTCTGCTGATCCGGGGAGGGCTGCAGACTACCACACGCCTCCTCCCATACATGTGGAGTCGCCAGCAGCTTATTTTCACCTGACAGTGAGGAGTTTCACCAGGGGGATGTAGCGCGTGGGAGGATCACGCTATTCCCCCCCAGTTCCCCCTCCCCCTCGAACAGGCGCCCCGACCGACCAGAGGAGGCGCTAGTGCAGCGTCCAGGACACATACCCACATCCGGCTTCCCAACCTACTGTAGATACGCCCGACTAAGCCGGAGGTAACGCAGGGATTCGAACCGGCGATCCCCATGTTGGTAGGCGACGGAAAAGACCGCTACACTACCCGGACGCCTGATTTCGTTGTTAAATTTAGAAGGGGTATCGATGTTAAACTGTCCATGTTAATCTAAGATCGTGCGGGGAAGATTGTGGAGGATCCCTCCCATCCAGCCCACAGCCGGTTCACAACACGGCCTTCCGGACGGCAGTACAGGTCTGTCAAGACTAAAACTCATAATTTTGTGGATACACAGAAGCATGCATATATGTAGACGGAGAGAAAGATGAACAAAAAAAAAATCAGTTACACACACTTGGGTGGATTACCCAGGACTGAGGAGGCTCCTAAACCAGAGTTTCTGTGTGGAGTCGTTGTTATTAACTTTGCATTTCTTGTTGCACAGTCAAAGGGCTTAGTCATCCATCCATCTATCGATCCATTATCCATGCTGCTTATCCCAATCGGGGTCGTGGGATGCAGGCAGGGAGACACCCTGGACAGGCCGCCAGGCCATCACAGGGCCGACACATCCACACCCAGAGACAACGTAGTCCGGCCGAGTCACCTGACCCACATGTCTTTGGACTGTGGGAGGAAACCCACGCAGACACGGGGAGAACACGCAAACTCCACGCAGAGGACGACCCGGGACGACCCCCAAGGCTGGACGACCCCAGGGTTCGAACCCAGGGCCTTCTTGCTGTGAGGCGACCGCGCTAACCACTGCACCACCTGTGCCGCCTTAGTCATTCATGTCAACAGCAGAACCCCAAAAGTCCTACTGAACAACTGAAGGGAACCGCAGGTGATTGTATGTCCTAGTTAATATGCTGTTGGCGTTAATTGTGTGCATGTGCGCTGTAAATCCTGTCGAGGTAGAGGGGGATTTAGTGATTGTGCTGTTGAATATAAGTCAGTGTGGGGTGGGGTGGGGGGGGGCTTTTTACGCATCCATGCCCAGGGGGCTCATTGTCTCATAATCCGCCTATGCATACACACAGTAACAACACCGAAATAGATAAATAAATAAATAAAGAGGCCGAGTAAATGATAGCCAAGACCTAATAATAAAAAAAAACAAAACCCAGTGCATCTGAAAAGTCATTCCCCCATTAGGAGTCCAAAGTGCAGCAGGGCATTAAGTCAGTGGCAGTAGTGGTCTGTGACACATTACTGCTCATTAGGGCGGCCGAGACAAGACAGCGGCTGCCTCTGGTTATTTACCGTCTCCGGCAAAACTCTGCTCCGCTGGCTCTCTGACGTTACCGCGCTATCCTCCTTTCAGATTTGTTCAAGTCTGTTTTTATACTTTGCGTACTATAGTTGTGTGCTTACAGTTCAAGAGAACTGTCTCAGATAGCAAAATTGCTGTGGCGGCCCGGACCCGTCCCGGGTCGTCCTGGGTACAACGTTAAACTGCAACCGTCGGCGACTAAACCGACACCCCCACTTTAACCCCTGGGTTGCTGTGAGGAGGGTGTGTGTGGACCCCCAGCAGGACTAAAAACAAAACCTGTCAAAGGGCGGATGAGTTCCTCTGTGAACCAAGGGTCAGGAGACAGGGACTACCAGGTACTCCCCCCACTGAAACACAATGATGACTCAACTGTTGAGGCATCAGCTGTACTCCTACGACCTCAACAGGTTACGGAACTGATGATGATGTGATGGACCCGTCCCACGCCTGACGCTTCATCCGGCCCACATACCACATGCAATGACGGCACTTGGGCGGTCCGCTCCTCTTTGCCAGATCTGGGCCAGAACCAAGCCATAGCAATGCTGCATGTGCCACATATTTGTCAAAGGTGGCCATATTTGTTGTGTGTTATTTGGGCCATATTCACCGTTTACCACACGGGGCCACTTCAGGGTCACATCCAGATCACATGTTGCCCAGAGCACCGCATCTCTGCCAGAAAAGCCCCACGTTTGATTTGGCATATTTGGGCCATATTTGCTGTTATACGTGTGGGCCACTTCAGGCCCACATCCGGACGCTGTCTGGGATACTTGCGTTGAGGGAAAGCTTTCAAATTACCGTGTTTCAATTAGGATCGAATCAACATTCACGCATTAAGGAACTGAAAAAAAAAATACTTCACTACACCTGTTAACACCACTTCATTGAAGCTGGAGATAATACATTAAACCACTGCTAATGCAGTAAAGACAGGCTCATTAGGGCATTTTATCTTGTTTTAAGGCTCGTAATGTTCACTTCGAGATATTGCTACTAACCTTTTCTCACCCCGCCGGCACGTTCTATGGCTCATTTTGGGAAACTGCACTTGTTATGTGATTATAAGGCCTGTTGGAACCAATTTTCTAAACAGGAAACTACATCGTAAAACAGGAACTTGATTTGAGATCATCTTTCTGTTCAAGAGTAAACGTCTTAAAACAAGTCCTATTATGATGAAACGAGTGCACTTTCTCGAAACGACCAATGATATTTAACAGTGAACATGTTTCTAAACAAATGTGCCCCCCCCCTCCCCTTTTTCCCCTCAATTGTATCTGGCGAATTACCCCACTCTTCCGAGCCGTCCCGGTCTCTGCTCCACCCCCTCTGCCGATCCGGGAAGGGCTGCAGACTACCACATGCCTCCTCCCATACGTGTGGAGTCGCCAGCCGCTTCTTTTCACCTGACAGTGAAGAGTTTCACCAGGGGGACGTAGCGCGTGGGAGGATCACGCTCTTCCCCCCCTCCCCCCAGAACAGGTGCCCCGACCAGGTGCCCCGACCAACCAGAGGGGGCGCTAGTGCAGCAACCAGGACACACAACCACATCCGGCTTCCCACCCGCAGACACTCCCATTTGCGTGTGTAGAGACGCCCGACCAAGCCGGAGGTAACAGGGGGATTTGAACTGACAATCCCCATGCTGGCAGGCAATGGAACAGACCGCTACACTCCCCGCATGCCCCCTAAATAAACATGAGTTGAAATAAATATTATGAAACTTGAAACTAGGTAAAATACCTTGTTGAGCTTGTCTTTTTTCAGCCACCCAGTTACAAATTATAACACACAAGAGGCCTTTTATATTCTATACTCGACATATGGTAACACTTTACGGTAATACTTTAGTATGGGGAACATAAAACAACTTAATTACTAGTGAATTAGTAACGATCAAGATCTCACTTTAGTATGGGGAACATATTCTAAGTAACAAAAACTTAATTACTAGTGAATTAGTAATGATCAAGATGTCACTTCAGTATGGGGAACATAGTCTAAGTAACAAAAACTTAATTTACAGTAATTTAACACTATGAACACTTGCAGTTTTGTGTTTTGTTATGTAAGAACAGAGCATATTCATTAAGTGTTAGTAAGGGAGAATAACTCTTCTTGTGGTACTACCACCTTATAAAGGCCATACTAAGCAAAGCATATTGAGATGGTACTACTAATAAGCAATACTTCTGAGGTTATAGAGGGAAAACTCATAGTTAATGGCTTACTGGTTGTATAATAAGGCCATGCAGAATAAGGCATTAATGAGTACGTAATAATGACCAATTAAGAGCCAATATGTTGCTAATTTGCATGCTAATAAGCACCTAATTAATGGTGACCACGTTCCCCATACTAAAGTGTTACCCACTTTACATTAACTGCATGTAAGAAGTGCTAGTTAGCAGGTAATAAGACCCTTATAAAATGCTTATTAACATTGTTGTGTGTTAAGTTTATGTAAGCGTTAATGATACAGCGTGATAAAGGAAGCAGTGACAACAGCAGAGAGGCTGGAATCTACATTACAGGTAGCAGAGGTGAACATGCTGCGTTGGTCCTTGGGAGGGACTAGAAAAGACCGGAAGAGAAACGAAGAAGCGAGAGCTATGCTCAAGATCAGAGGATTGGATGAGAAGTTGAGAGAGACAGGACTGAGATGGTTTGAACATGTGCAGAGAGGAGGCATAGACTATATAGGAAAGGAGGTATTGGACCTTGAAATAACCTGGCAAAAGAAAAAGAGGAAGACCAAGGGAAAGATGAAGAGGCCAGATAGCGGACACGAGGGGGGTTGGACTGCGGGAGAGGGATGCGTCAGACAGAAAGCTCAAAATTTGCTGTGGCGACCCCTGAGAAACAGGGTACCTGCCGCAAGAAGAAGAAGAAGAAGGAGGAGGAGGAGGAGGAGGAAGAGGAGTTGTTGTTAATGATAGCATAAACACGTTTTTGGCCACTAGGTGGTGCTTGCAAAGTATGCAAAACCTACTTTTTCACACTCATCTAAGGTTGTAAGTCCAATCTGCACAAAACTTTGCACGTATCATCCAAAGACCTTCACTGTTAAAAGTTATTAAAAGATTTTGATAGTCCGCAAATTGCAAAAGCTATGCCTTATAAGGGCCTTATTACCTATTTACTAACACTTATTACATGCACTTAGTGTAAAGCGTTACCAAATACATACGACAACACTAGCTAACTGATTGTACTGTTACTTTAGCATGATATTGTAGTACTCGTGGTCAGACAAGGGTCCTAGGAGGAAGAAGGGTTTCCTCTAAATGTTCCCTAAAGTTATTTTACTGTGCATCTGCTGTGGAACAACATATACACAACAACAACATATACACAACAAGATACCAAATCTTGAGGACTATGCAAAATGAACTTGCTTAACAGTAAAATGGGACAGAGTAACAGAAGCGTTTCAACCATCAACTTCAATCTGTCCTTTTAACGGTTAAGCAGTCTGTAAGGAACTGCAACGCTCTCCCGCCACAAAGTCAGCCTTATAAACTTTAACCAGTGGTCCGTGTCACTGGGTTACACTATTCTGAATAGCTGCTCTAACTTCACCACAACAACACACTTTACTCTAGCAGATGTTGAACTATTTGTTTTTCGCTGCACTTCAAACGCAAAAGCAGCCATGTCAATCACTGTCAGCCGGAAGGCCCCAATATGATGAAACCGCTGACCCCTAGTCTTCAAGTCAGTTTCCCAGCACCTCGATAAAATAAATACAAAAATAACGTTAATGTAAGCAGGGTCACATCACTGGGATCTCCAACATGTTAACTGCCTCCGATGGGGAAAAGACTCACACGCATCACACGCCTCCAAAATGTGCCCCCCCCGCCCACCCCCACCCCGACCTATCAGACCTCAACGGCAAAGTCATTACACGCAGAGCACGCACCATTGCACATGACCCCAGGCGTCCCCTCAATCCATTCTTCACACTGCCTCCATCTGGCCGCAGATATGGATCCCCGGCCTGGAAACAGGAACACTATGGCAGCAGTTGTGTCCCCTCAGCCACAGCATCATTTAACCGCAACACCCCAGTCACTGTCACTGGTCTAGGGAGTACGTAAATAGGCATGTGTGCATGTCCTCCGTGTAGTCGTGTTGTGGTGTTCACTGTGTTTGTGTCAGGCTCTGTACAGACTGTGGCAACCAATGTCCTTGGGAGAGGACAATAAAGAATCTATCTAATGCTGGGTGTCCAGGCAGCGTAGCGGTCTATTCCGTTGCCTACCAACACGGGGCTCGTCGGTTCAAATCCCCGTGTTACCTCCGGCTTGGCCGGGCGTCCCTACAGACCCAACTGGCCGTGTCTGTGGGTGGGAAGCCGGATGTGGGTGTGTGTCCTCGTCGCTGCACTACCACCTCTTCTGGTCGGCCAGGGTGCCTGTTTTGGGGGGCTGGGGGACTGGGGGGAATAGCGTGATCCTCCCACGCGCTACGTCCCCCTGGTGAAACTCCTCACTGTCAGGTGAAAAGAAGCGGCTGGCGACTCCACATGTATGGGAGGAGGCATGTGGTAGTCTGCAGCCCTCCCCGGATCGGCAGAGGGGGGTGGAGCAGCGACCGGGACAGCTTGGAAGAGTGGGGTCACTGGCCAAGAACAATTGGGTAGAAAAGGGGGGGGTAAAAAAAAAGAAAGAAGAATCTCTCTCTCTTCCTCCTGCTCTGTTGTTAAACTATAATGACCGGGAATTCCCTCCGACCCAACCCGACCATGGGCGGTCAAAATGACCACTGGTTTTTAAACTCTATATTCTGTCAGGATAAATACCCAGTTGAGATATTAATGCATTACATATGTTAGTATGTCTGTTATGAAACTAACTGACAGCAAAATTAACATTTTAACAAATTTTAACACTATTTCCCAAACAATTTAGAATGGCGGCTGTCCAACGCCTGTAAATACTGCAACGCCTCGGCGGTAGCCATGGTGCGTCTGTACCCAGACATGTTGGACATCATCACACATCAAGTTTAGACTGTTTCTCTGCACTGGAGGACGCTAGTGTGTTTCTAGGACAGAGCGACGAACTTCACGAAGGAAATGAGATGACCTGCTGAGTCTCCTACTCCCAGGCCCAGCTCCTTTAGACCAGTGTTTCTCAACCCAGTCCTCGAGGAACCCCTATCCTGCAGGTTTTCATTGTAACCCTGCATAGGTAGCCCTGCTTGTACTTACTCGACCAATCATCTCGCAGCACTTAATTATGCAAGGTGTGCAACGTCTGACAAAATTCATTGCTGATTGGTTGAATAACTACAAACAGGTACCTGTTCAGGGTTGCAGAGAAAATATGCAGGATAGGGGGTCCTTGAGGACTGGGTTGAGAAACACTGCTTTAGACCAACACACGTCATAAATACTGACATGACGCGCACGATCACGCGCACATTCCCAGCGGTCATTTTGACCGCTCATGGTCGTTTTAGGTAGAGCTCATCATAATTTTGTTTTTTTTTGTTGTGCAATTGATCTAAAACTCATTTTAAATACAAATATAGGAAATTTTAGGAGAATTCAGGGAGCGGCAGGTCTGCGTATATATATTTTTCCCACAAAGTTATGAAACTTTGAAAATCCAAAAGGGTCATAATGACCGTCTTGGTCGTTCTCAGACAGTTACTCTGTAACAGATTTCATTAAAAGTTTGCAGGAAAATGGTGTGATTTCTAAGGCCGTGGTCATATCAGCGTATATGACAGCGATATTTTTTTTGCATCGTTACAATGGCTAGTCGCTTCGTGGTAGTGCAGTAAACCCACACGATGTCT
>JAJHIY020002169.1:42500-62500 GCA_022114975.2 Lampris megalopsis | reverse complement strand
TGCACCCGCAAACATTCTGACCATTCACGCCTACACAATAGACTTCAACTGATGTTATGTCTTCTCCCGTCCTGCAGGGAAAACACGTTATTTTACTCATCTCATCATCAGCCGCTTCTCTGGGGTCGGGTCGCGGTGGCAGCAAGCTAAGTAGGGCACTCCAGATGTCCCTCTCCCCAGCAACGTCCTCCAGCTCCTCCTGGGGGATCCCAAGGTGTTCCCAGGACAGATTGGACATGTAGTCCCTCCAGCGAGTTCTGGGTCCACCCCGGGGTCTCCTGCCAGTTGGATGTGCCCGGAAAACCCTCAAGGAAGGCGCCCAGGAGGCCTCCTAATCAGATGCCCGAACCACCTCAACTGGTTCCTTTCAACGCGAAGGAGCAGCAGGCTCTACTCCGAGCTCCCTCCGGATGTCTGAACTCCTCACCCTATCTCTAAGGCTGAGCCCAGACACCCTACGGAGGAAACTCGTTTCAGCCGCTTGTATCTACGATCTCACCCTTTCAGCCACTACCCAAAGCTCATGACCATAGGTGAGGGTTGGAACGAAGATTGACTGGTAAATTGAGAGCTTTGCCTCCCGGCTCAGCTCCCTCTTCACCACAACAGTCCAGTACAATGTCCGCATTACTACTGATGCTGCACCAATCTGCCTCCCTATCTCCCGCTCCATCCTACCCTCGCTCGTGAACAAGACCCCGAGATACTTGAACTCCTTCATTTGAGGCAACATTTTCAGCATCCATGTTTGGATTAAGAAGCTCAAAGACGTCAGGTTCTAGGGCGTTGGTGAAGGTGTGTGTTCACACTGAGTGGCTTGTGAGCACTCGCCAAACAGGCATTGCCCATAACCACCCATCCTAGGTCGAGTCTCTGAGCGTAGGGAGCATCTGGAGGACCACTGGCATGTTTACGAACCTTGCGGAGTCTGATGACATCGTGGCCAAGCAGGAACACGATGGGAGCGTTGGGTTCCGCTCCTGTGAGATTTGCATTCGGAATCCCAATCCCAATGCAGTCCCCTAGCATAGTCTTTTCAATTGAGTCACAAGATTAAACAGCGCCATCTAGTGGCCTTGGTTGAAATGCAGCGAATTCGACCGACAAAGTCACATTGTATGAATTGCTTTGGAATATAAATTGTAGGACCAGCCAGACCAGTAAAAAAAAAAAAAACAGCGACTTATAGTCCGGGAAATACGGTAGTTGGTTTGGCCAAGCTTGGCTGTGCGGGGATACCCGGATCTACCAGTTTTCTGTCTATAATTCAATTCAACTGGACATCAACAGCAACAGACATCGTGCGCTGATATATGGATTGCTTTGAAAAAATCCAGGCATCTCAGGAATTGGTGAAAAAAATGACGATGCCATATGGTTGTCTTAAGTGTTAAAATGTCGTCATTAAAAAAAAACAGTTCACACAAATACGTGTACCTATTCACAATGTATTCATCCGTTATCCAAACTACTTATCATGCTCTCAGGGATGCTGGAGCCTATCCCAATAGTCATTGGGCGGCAGGTGGGAAGACACCCTGGAAAGGCAGCCAGACCATCACAGGGCCCACACACACACACACACACACACACAGGGAGAATTTAGTCCAGCCGATTCACCTGACCTACAGGTCTTTGGACTGTGGGAGGAAACCGGAGGACCCAGACGAACCCCACGCAGACACGGGGAGAACATGCAAACTCCACACAGAGGACGACCCGGGATGACCCACCAAGGTTGGACTACCCCGGGGCTCGAACCCAGGACCTTCTTGCTGTGAGGCGACCATGCTAACCACTGTGCCACCGTGCCTCCCTATTCACAATATATATTTCTATCTAAATGAGCTCCCACTTCCATAAATAAAGGAGGGTTGACGCCTCCTCCAACCAAGCTGTTGTGCAAATATGTATATGCAAAGGAAATAAGCTGGCGTCCCTTATCCCCAAATCAACGAGAGCATTATTCCCAAAACCTGGCGCAATCAATAGAGACCCAAAGAAATAAAGGAGAATTATTGAAACCTGCTTGCATATACTTTTAGAGAATGAGTCTGGAAGAGAAGAAGAGAAGCGTGACGGAAGGCAAAGAGGATGAAAAACAGAAAACAGCGAAGAGAGCAAGAGAAATAACCGAATAAAATGAAAGACAGAGGGAGAAAGGAAGAAAATTAAAAAAACAAAAAACAAAAAAACCAATATTTGGAGGGGGAGAGAGAAATGAACTGTGTTTCCATTCAAACTTTTCATATGCAAGTTTTCTCACTCCAGTAAATAAAAGTTTTGATGGCAACATCAACCACCAAATGAAGTTCCCTTAAAAGTTTACACTCCCGCTTCTGGTGGATGAAGTTCTTATTCGATACAAAGAAACGCGACGAATTGCAATGGAAACACATTTGCTGGGTGAAAAGAAAGAAAGAAATGCAAATAGAATTTAGTCACATGATGAGCTGTTTCTTCGTCTTGTCTGGTCCATCCTTCTGGTGCACATATGGAGTATGTACACCCACTGGCCACTTTATTAGGTACACCTTGCTAGTACCGGGTTGGACCCCCTTTTGCCTTCAGAATTGCCTTAATCCTTCGTGGCATAGATTCAACAAGGTACTGGAAACATTCCTCAGAGAGTTTGGTCCATATTGACATGATAGCATCACGCAGTTGCTGCAGATTTGTCGGCTGCACATCCATGATGCGAATCTCCCGGTCCACCACACCCCAAAGGTGCTCTATTGGATTGAGATCTGGTGACTGTGGAGACCATTTGAGTACAGTGAACTCATTGTCATGTTCAAGAAACCAGTCTGAGATGATTCGAGCTTTATGACATGGCGCGTTATCCTGCTGGAAGTAGCCATCAGAAGATGGGAACACTGTGGTCATAAAGGGATGGACATGGTCAGCAACAATACTCAGGTAGGCTGTGGCGTTGACACGATGCTCAATTGGTACTAAGGGGCCCAAAGTGTGCCAAGAAAATATCCCCCACACCATTACACCACCACCACCAGCCTGAACCGTTGATACAAGGCAGGATGGATCCATGCTTTCATGTTGTTGACGCCAAATTCTGACCCTACCATCCGAATGTCGCAGCAGAAATCGAGACTCATCAGACCAGGCAACGTTTTTCCAATCTTCTATTGTCCAATTTTGGTGAGCCTGTGCAAATTGTAGCCTCAGTTTCCTGTTCTTAGCTGACACACGGCCAACTGTGTCTGTAGGGACGCCCGACCAAGCCGGAGGTAACACAGGGATTCGAACTGGCGATCCCCGTGTTGGTAGGCAACGGAATAGACCGTCACACTACCCGGATGGCCATTCACTTGAAAGTCGGATGGAAACATATAGCTCGTGAGAGAGGGTGAGAAAATAACGTCAAGTGATGAAGAAGTCGTCAAGCGGTCCGTTTCTCAATTATCAACCTCACAAGAGTAACAATTACATCCTGTTATCCAACTGTCTTCCTTTCAATCCTCATCTCTCTCGCTCTCGCTCTCGCTCTCTCTCTCTCCCTGCTTTTTTCCAAACAGGTTCAAAGTTGAGGCCTCGCCAAAGCAAACTCCAAAAATCCACACTTTTCCTCACACAATCTCGTCTCACCCGTGACTAGTATTGAGCATAAAAACTATTCATCAACCCAACTGCAAATATAGATGTAGACCTACGTATGTTTTCTCTCCGTTTGCCGCCCCCCCCCCCCAATATCTGGATCCCTTTTCAGTGGACGTACCCTCTGTTGCAATCTTTGGCACAACACATAACCCACTAAACACACAACATTAGCCACCTCTGCAGTCATAGCTCATCTCCGCGCCTTCCGAAGGATGCTCACATACGAACACAAGGAAACGGATCATGATGATGGGCGATCCCGGACCTGCTGATTTGTCATAAACAGGTTAAGGTCACACAACGCTAACTCAAACACACACACACACACACACACAGGAGAGACTGCGGAGGTCAGACACGCTATAGGGAGCCACAGGGAATCTAGGACAAGTCATCAGAGTCAAGATTATTTTTTTTCCTCCCTTCTGCATGCTTGCTAGCAGTAGTAAGACACGGTGGGGTTGTTAAACAGCACAGAACATCAGTGTTGATTTATGAGAACAATTTAAAAGTCGCATTTTAGTCATAAATTCATGCCATCCTACTGATTCACGCGTGGGCTGTTACCAGATTCCTGGAAAACTGCATCCATCATCCATCCATCCATTATCCGAACCGCTTATCCTGCTCTCAGGGATGCTGGAGCCTATCCCAGACACCCTGGACAGGCCGCCAGGCCATCACACACACACACACACATTCATACCTAGTGGCAATCTAGTACGGCCGAGTCACCTGACCTTCATGTCTTTGGACTGTGGGAGGAAACCGGAGCCCCCGGAGGAAACCCACGCAGACACGGGGAGAACATACAAACTCCACACAGAGGACGACCCGGGACGACCCCCAAGGTTGGACAACCCCGGGGCTCGAACCCAGGACCTTCTTGCTGTGAGGCAACCACGTTAACCACTGCATCACCGTGCCGCCCGAAAACTACATCAACAGACTTAAATATCTCAATGCGGTCAGGCGCAAGATTTGCATTGATTTTCAAAAACACTGCATTGATTCTTAAAGATTACAACCAAAGATACTTGGTAGAAGTATCTGTGGCAGACCTGAAAACCTGTTGTGTTTTCAGGTCTGCCACATGCTGGTACTAAAAGTCTTCAGATGGTTCAGAATGCTGCTGCTGCTAGAATCCAGACTAAATCTAGGAAATTTGACCATATTACACCAATTCTTGCCTCCCTTCATTGGCTTCCTATCCATGTTAGATCAGACTGCAAGGTGCTTCTGCTGACTTATAACATCCTAAATGGGCTTGCTCCATCCTACCTGTCTGACCTCCTTAAACCGTACAGTCCATCTCCAGCTCTTCGCTCTCAAAATACAGGGCTCCTGTGTGTACCCCAAGTTAAAAAGAGGTCAGCTGGTGGCAGCAGGGCCTTTTCCTATCGGGCTCCATTGTTGTGGAATAACCTGCCTGCTGCCATCAGACCATCAGAGTCTGTTGAGTCTTTAAATCCAGACTTAAAACTCATCTTTTTGCTTTAACCTACAATTAGCTGCCTTTAAGTTGAGTGCTTCACAACCTGGACTGGAGGGCGGGTTGGTTTCTGTCTCAATGAATTTACCAACCACTGTTCTGCCCACCAGATTACAGAGTATAGATTATGACTAGTTGATGACTTAATTGATTATGGCTAATGACTACTGCAAACTGTCCTCCTCTCTCACATGTCTTTTCTCTCTCTCTGAACGATGTCTTCTCCTTTCTCTTCTTCTGTGTGTGAATGGTGTCATGGGAGTCTCCCTTGTGTGCACGTGCAGTCGGTTCTCCTCCCGGGTCACCGTGGTGATGGTGGGCACCACTCCGACGCTGCCTGGCATTCCCCTCATCACATTTTCTTTTTTATGTATCTTATAAATCCTTTTTTTTTTTTTTACATGGTGATGCTGGTCGCGTGGCTCGGGTCCTGGGCCGTTCCGGTGGCGTCTGGACACTGCTTGGCATCCTGTGCATCATATTCTTCATAAATTTTACAAGTCCATTATAATTGTGTTATCCGCTTTCATTGTTGTATTGTGTAAATTGTGTAAACACAACATCCATTTCACCGTCTTGGGAGAGAGATCCTCCTCTGTTGCTCTCCCTGAGGTTTCTTCCTGTTTTTTCTCCCTGTTAAAGGGTTTTTTAGGGAGTTGTTCCTTATCCGATGCGAGGGTCTAAGAACAGGATGTTGTGTTGCTGTAAAGCCCACTGAGGCAAATTTGCAATTTGTGATATTGGGCTGTACAAATAAGATGGACTTGACTTGACTAGAAGTGGGTTTTGAGATCCATCTTTTTACATTAACCCAACAAAGAAGATCTCACAATAGAAATGTTTGCAGTGTGAAATTCTGGCCTAACCAAACTGGTTCTGTAACTATAGGGCTATTCTGTCAACGCCAACTATTAGGGGTGTAAGAAAATATCGACACACTCGAGTATGGCGATATTGTCTTTTGTGACACTGTATCGATTCTGCAAAACCACTATATCGATTTTTAATTGGTTACATGTAAAGGTTCGAGACAAGCATGTTGTGTTGTGTGTAACCCCACGACCGCTAGATAACAGTGTTGTAATCTATCTTCAGCCGTGTGACTCTTCCACGCCAACGCAACAACGTAAACTGAGACAGGAAGTAGCATAAGCGCAAAGAACACAGGCCTATGAAACCGCAATATATCGCCTTTCTTACAGTATGGCGATATATTGCAATATATTGAATTGTAACCCCTGTATCGTGATACATATCGTGTCGCCAGATGCTCGCCAATGCACAGCCCGAGCACCTATGCATGCTCCCTGATCCCTTAGCCAGACATTATATAGAACTGAGCTCTGACTCGACTTATCCTGCGACCATCCGGGGGAGATAAAGGGAGACAGAAGGGGGAGAAAGGCACGCTGGCACAATGACAATTCCACCTGTGTGGAGAGACAAAGCCACAAAGGCAAGGGGGGTGTGTTAGATGGAGTAAATGAGGGAGAAAGAGAAAGATAAAAGCAGAACAGGAGGGCGCCGGATGATTAAAAAGACCAAAAAAAAAAAGGAGCGAAGGAGGGGAAGAAGGAACATTCTTGTCAAACGGGCGTGTAGCAACAGGGTAAACACAGCAAGGATGCTGACATGAGAGGCAAGCTGCTCAGCATCCAGTCGCGGCAGAGGCATCCAACATGACTTCCTCAGCAACAGAAGCCGACGGATCTCTTAACTCTTTCAGCAACCTGCTGCTGCCCCTTTTACCAGTCTTCCTTCATCGAGTGGACATCTAACCTGAATATGTCCATTAAGGATGGATGGACAAAGAGAGAGAGAGACTAAAAAAAGAAGGCAGAGGTAGACAGAAGCAAATGAGTGAGGAGACGGAAAATAAAAGATGAGAAAATGTAAGAGAGAAAAAGGAAGATATCAAAGAGAGAAATGGCTACAGAGAGAAGAGGGGGGGGGGAAACATAAAAGCCAGATTTACAAAATCCTCCTCCATTAATTATACGGTCCCCGAGTTAAAGGGGAATTTCGCCGCTCATAATGTGCACATCCAGGAAGTACCAGTGGTCTACGTTGTGTATTAAAGGCCTTCAGACGCCAGTATATTGTTCCCGAACTGTTGTTTTTGTCATGAGTGCTTTCACACAGAACGCACATATTACGGGGCGAAAAAGCGATTCCAACTGGTGATCCCTGTGTTTGGTAGGCAACGGAAGAGACCGCTACGCTGCCCAGAGGCCCCTGTGAATCCTTTCTTTTGTTTGCTTCATTCTACCATTCGAAGCACAGGCCTAAAGTTGCCTCGTTAACTCTTTCCAGTAGTACTGCCATCGTCTGACACAGGAGTAAGTCAGACAGGATCGTTAAGCAGGATCTTTCAGCTGTGCCAACATGATATATGTATATTATGTGGAATCAGGGGTGTAGCACAAAATTCTGGGCCCTATACATAAGCAGTCTCTGTGGGCCCCTGTCCTCTTTTGTCTCCCACGCATCACTTTCACATCATTGTAGCTATGATGCTGATAACTGTATGATACTGCGTTACAGTGCTAGCTAGATAGCTAACTCCTACTGTGTTCAGGTAGTAGGGGTTAACAGCTAGCTAGCTAGCTAGCTGCTACCTAGCTGTGGTAGTAGGAGTTAGCTAGCCACCTTTCTTTTAAAAGCTCCTAGCTCACCTTTCTTTTGGAAGAAATGACTCAACAGTTGTTTTCCCTCACTTTGCCTTCTCTCCCTTTCCTTTGCTTTTTCTTTTCTTTTCTGGAACCCAGATTTTGCTTTCTTTGGGAAAGACATGACTCTGTGCTTGTGCTTGGATTAGCAGTCACTCGCGACAGGACTAGATGAGCTGCATTGAGAGATGCTCGTGAGGGGCGGACTAAACCATTTTGCCCCTTTGGTAAGGGGTGAGAGGGGCCTCAGAGAGCCTCCAATATTTTCTTTAAGTCCCTCAACCGATGTATTGAGCCAATTTTAACTGAAGTTATGACGCTAATTAGTTAGAAATAAAAATTTGCAAAGCAAAACAAACCTTTAATTCCTGGCTTCACGAGGCCCCGCCCCCCACCTCCCTTCTGGGCCCTGGTAGGTCCCTCCTCTTTTACCCTCACTATGACGCTGCTGTGTGGAAGAGATGCGTTCTCGAGATCATGGTAAACTCAGTTCAAAGGATTTGAAGTAAGGAGGTTGAGTCATTCCAATGAGCACCACTTATACCTTATACCCCGGGCGCTGCAGCTGCCCACTACTCCTACACTATAGGACGGGTTAAATGCTGAGAACAAATTCATTGTAAGACTACAATGTCGATAAGAGTGGCTTATACATGTAGGTTCATATCACATCAAGTAGGCTAAAAACACAGCTTGCTTCAGCATCCTCCTAGTATAAAAGTCTTTATGAAAATACAGCTCTCCTATCGGTGTCCATGTTGTGTGCTATGTATATATACTATATGACGTCATTATCATGCTACATGTGACTGTAATTGTGTGTGTGTGTGTGTGTGTGTGTGTGTATGTGCACACAGCACACTGACTCCCATTACTCTGACTGAGAGGGTGTGACAGTACCAGACCAGTAGGATCTATGGCTGGTAAAAATAGACTGGGCAGCAGCTGTAGAGATCTGTGGCCTGGTGTTAACACTATTCGTCTGTACTAACGCTGTCTGTCGGCGACACAAAGTCTTGCATAAATCACCTTCTTACTTCCTGGATGAGAGGACCAGGGGACGAGAAGGCCCGGCGTTGTGATGTGTGACTATATGTAGCTTAGTTTAGCGTGAAGGATTTGTTGGTGTTACTGACTAGGTGGGGTATAGGAAGGAGGCAAGATGACTTCTCAGTGATTCGCCTCCTCCATTTGTAATAGTAATTTTGTCAGGGTTGGGACCTGTAATAGCGATGAATATTCAAGATAAGACAATTTCATTCATTGAATGTAGTAATGGCGGCGTGTACTTTTTCTTCAAATGACTAATGTGCTTTGAAACTTAAAGGGATATTTCTGGTTTTTTTTTTACGCAAGATGGTATGAGTTACTCAGCAGTAGGTAAATTGATGCATGGGCACCTGTCTGGTCAGCGAGACCCATGCTCAGACATCTGGCCGCTTGTCGCAGTGAGTTGGCAACTTGTCAGAGAAAAAATGAACGGCACCAAACAGGGTGAGTTGATATGAACATTTCAAGCAACAACACGACACGCAAAACAAGGTTTTCAACCATCCACAGCAGAATACAATGTCTGCCAGTGTCACGTAAGACCGATGCCCTTTCTCCTCTCACACCGATACTATATCTGGGAACTACTTTGTCGTTGAAGAACGCCAGCATTCAAGTCAGATGGTGCAGTTGTGGATGGTTGAAACTGTTTTTTTGTGTAAAAGAACGCATAAATTGTATGGTCGGAGACACCTAATCTGCTTAAAAGGGAACGCAAGGCTTTGTTGAAGTTAATGAAAGACACTGACGTCATAAAACTGACTCAACAGCACGGTGTCTACGGTGAAAACCTATAGATCTCTGGGTTCCACAGTCTCCCAGGACCTAAGGTGGGCCCCCCAAGATAGACAAAATCATCAAAAAGGCCCAGCAGAGGATGTACTTTCCCCCGCCAGCTCAAGAAATTCAAGCTGCCTCAGGAACTGCTGATTCAGTTCCACACTGCAGTAATCCAGTCTGTCCTCTGCACATCCATCACTGTCTGGTCCGGATCGGCTACCAAACAGGACAGGGACAGACTACAATGGACAACTGGGTCTGCAGAGAAAATCACTGGTGCCAGCCTGCCCTCCATTCAGGATTCATACACCTCCAGACTCAGGAAACGGGGCAGGCAACATCACTGGGTGAGGCAAACGTGAATTCGCGCCGCCATCTTCCCACACCGGTACTCGGTGAGGCCGCTGCGAACGTGAATTTGTGTCATCGTCGTCCCACACCGGAAGCGCAATACTGTACTGTACATTGTATGTATACTGGTATGCTCTGTCATGTCCATCTACCTAAGGCATGTATGTAACCAACCTGCTAACATCTATTACAGCATCTCTGATATATTCTCTGCACCATTGCACTTTATCACCTCTTATTTCTCCTGTATAAGTCAATCCTTGTGTATACATCTGAATATTGTTGTGTTGTAGTGTTGTTATTCTATGTTAAGTACACCGAGAGGCCCACAAAACTGGAGTCAGATTCCACGTATGTGCAAATCTACGTGGCCAATAAACATGATTCTGATCATCCATAACGCAGGTAAGGGTATGGCCACTGCAGTGACAGAAACTAATACGAAGCTTAAAGGGGCTTGTCGAGGGGGCTTTCAACTGAACATGGTGGACTCACCTCAACTTGCAAAGTAGGCACAGTTTTCTAAGATGGAAAAAAGAAGAAGCCTCAAATTGGGCTATGGAGAAATATTTCCATCACAAGAGCCAGTGCTCTTCTCTCTCGTGATCTCTTCTTCTGCTTCATATATACTATGTCCATCCATCATCTTCTACACTCAGCTTCTAAATAAATGGGGGAAGAGAAACGTCATTACTTCTATTTTTTATCCTGAAATAAACTATGTTGAAGAGAAATATTGCCCTAATTTGTCTTTCTGCATGCTCAATAATCCAGTTAAGGAAATCACAGAAGGCTGAATCAGTTCATCTGCACACATTTATTGAGAGAAACGCTTCATCACTCATCTAAGTGACCTCTTCAACCTCACCTGATTTGCAGGTATCCCCACCCTTATAAAAAATACAGTGGCATAACGACCGAAACCAGCGACCGGTTTCATATGACTGAAGAGGTCACTTAGATGAGCGATGAAATATTTAACCCAATAAACACTGTGTCCAGATGAACTGATTCACCCTTCTGTGTTTGCCCTTATTTCTTCATTAACGAGAATTGTATTTAACACGTTGAATCAAGAGGCAGGTCTGTGTATCCTCATACAACTCGCATACATATAAATGATGGCTAAGATTCAGAAACAGTTATCACTGAATAAATAAATTTGCATTTCAAATTTTTTTACTCTGCAAATGCTTTTCCACCGCACTTTATTGCAATTATTTTTATCTATTTATTATCTATCATTTAATATGACCTATTATTTTTATTTATATTTTATATTATAATTATTTATTATTTTTGTTATTATTATTCTATTTTTATTATTTTATTATTTAATATTAATTATTTTATTTTATTATCTAATGTTATTTATTTTATTTATATTTAATATTATTATTATTATTATTATTATTTATTTTTAATTCAATATGACCTATTATATATCCGTGAGGCAAATGTGTAATTTGTGATATTGGGTTATACAAATAAAATTGACTTGACTATTAAAAAGTTTATCCACCTCAAACAAGTGTACAAACTTTGAGGCAAATTTTGGGGATTTTATACGATGTTTGCCGCCTCTTATCAGGCTTTTTTATTTTATTCAAAATGATAAAATGTGCATAAAAAAGTTAATGGAAAAGTGGTTGAGTCCCCTATTTTTTGCAGAAATACTGTATATACACATACACTCCTTGTGACAAGAGTACGCTAGCTGTCGCAGCTACACATCTTCACATCTGTCCTCGAGGACACAATACCGCCAAGAATGTGAATCCGCCGTGGGCTCATATATTTCATCCCCATATGCTCATCTTTGCATGGGAAATGTATGTATACCCTGTAGACAGCTGATTCACACACTGAAGTATTTTAAGGACTACATCAATGGTGCGGTTGATACTCTCAAATCTGACATGACAGGTCTGTTGTGTCCATACCACAAAAGACGGTCACAACTGAGCACGGCCATTTAAAGGAAACAGATGGACAGAAACAGATTTCTTATTGCAAACAGCTCTCGTTCTGTCCTACCTATTAGGCAGCTCCTGAGAGTCTGTGGAAACAGCACCTCCATGACAGATTTCAATCTAACACCGACGCTCTCCTTTCACCGTGGCGTCCTCTGGACCGGACCAAAACTATCAGGGATCAGGAACACTTGGTTTGTCATTTCATTTCATGTACCTCTGCACATGGCACGAAACGAAATGTTGTTTCCCCCAGCCCACAGCAGTGCAACACAAAGACAAAAACACACATCCAAACTACAAGACCTTCAAGAACATACATATCCAAATTAACACCGAGGTCCAAACTAGAAAAAAAAATCACTGTCCAAGGGATCGAACGCCAGACAGGATGACTGTCAGAACTGTCAGTCTGCATGGGCTAGCAGTTAGCTTAGCCTGCCCCGCTTCCGCATCCTGTCAGACCACCCTCAGTGCTTCCTCCTCGAGTGCAGCTCCAGGCAGGGGCCGTGGTCCTTGGGCCCACCGGGCGCAGCAGACCAGTCTGCCCCAGCCGATCCAACACCAGCTCTCCCAGCCAGACACCCCCAACAAACCTTCTCGCACTCCACTCGACGACATCAAAAACAACACAGCCAACACCAGGCCAGACCGCCCTCGGTGTTATCGGAACTGCCGGTCTGCATGAGCTGGCACTTAGCTTAGCCTGCCCTGCTTCCGTGTCCTGTCCGCCCTTGGTGTTACCTCCTCAGTCGCAGCTCCAGGCAGGGCCATGGTCCCTGGGCCCACAGGACACAGCAGACCAAGCTCTCCCAGCCATCAAACGAAGACAAAACTTAATGCAGATGTGGACAAAGCCACTTAATGGACGGTACTGGGTGAGGCCGCCGCAAACGAGAATTCGCACCACCATCTTCCCACAGCAGAAGCAGGAGCTATGGAGGGGATAAACTTTTACAGCCGAAATATAAAGAAACGATGAGGCATACCTCCACGTTCTCAGCACAAATACGGCCTAGCATAAAGCAAACCTACTGTATCTAGTGGGTGTGGGTTGTCAACAGCCATCATTCTGGGTGATATATTCAAGCGATCAAAACTTTTGATAGACGTTTTGGTATCTCTGATATCTGACACCACGTGGCAGAGCACGAGACGCAGTCAGCCCAAAAGAGGGCAAACACTCACCGCCCGACCAGCTAGCAAGCTTCATCCTAAGAGCCGAGCTTAATATTCTTTAAAAAAAAAAATCACTTTGGAATATTTCAACTTTGTAAATATTGGGAAGTTACTATTTATTTTTCTTTTTGGTCTTTTCCCCCACTTTTTCTCCCCAGCTGTACTTGACCTATTACCCCACTGTCCTGAGCCGTCCCGGTCACTACTCCACCCCCTCTGCTGATCCGGGGAGGGCTGCAGACTACCACATGCCTCCTCCCATACATGTGGAGTCGCCAGCTGCTTCTTTTCACCTGACAGTGAGGAGTTTCACCAGGGGGACGTAGCGCGTGGGAGGATCATGCTATCCCCCCTGAACAGGCGCCCCAACCGACCAGAAGAGGCGCTAGTTCAGCGACCAGGAAACATAATCTGGCTTCCCACCCGGAGACACGGTCAACTGTGTCTGTAGGGACGCCCGACCAAGCCGGAGGTAACACAGGGGAATCAAACCGGCGATCCCCGTGTTGGTAGGCAACAGAATAGACCACTACACTACCTGGACGCCCCGGTAGTGGTTATTTTATAAACATTTTGATGTGTATTTACTGAGTAAATGGTTGCTATAACGCTAAATTAAACGCAGAATATTTCAGCGATGTTGTAGTATACCCTTTCCCCGCCTGGTGCCGTCTGAGGTATGTGCTCCTCCAGCTCCTCCCCAACTCCTCCTCTGCAACACATGTAAATAGAAGAACACTTGGTGCAATCTTCTGCAAAACAAAAAGGACGAATGAGTGATTGGCTGAGGTATCACCAGCCCATACACAACAAGGGAACTCCTTCCTGTTGTCCGTGCTAACAACGTTTGAAGACAGCAATACATGACAGCCCTGGTTCATATTATATTCATATTATATTTCACTCCCCCCCCCCCCAGCTGTCACTGTGTATGTGCTGATACGCGTCTTATGGCTTCAACATTGTCTTATAGAACGGATGTTGCGTCGACTCCAGCTCGTCTAACCGGCGGTGATATATTCATGTCCTGCTTTACTCTGCTTGACTATTGTTCCTGTGTGCAACTGAATGCATGCGGTTTGTGGATAAACCACGCGGTCTTTCACGACCACATTCATGTGTCTGACGAAGGAAGAGCAAGACGCTGGCTGGCAACTGTAATTAAAGAAGTTGATTCTTTTCTTTTTCTTTTTTTTTGTATCTGGCTGAGGCTCAAGACAAAAAGTTACCAGAAACTGGGGCATCTGGGTAGCACCTGTGCATCATCCAAAGTGCTCTATTCACTCAGTTGCCCTTGTGGACTTTATCATGTAAGGACAACTCCGAGTAAGAATCGGTGAATATCAATTCCATCCATTCTCCAAACTGCTGAGCCTACTCTCAGGGCCGCCAGGGGAGACACCCTGGACAGGCCGCCAGGCCATCACACACACACCTAGGGACAATTTAGTACGACCGATTCACCTGACCTACAGGTCTTTGGACTGTGGGAGGAAACCGGAGCACATGGAGGAAACCCACATGGACACGGACACAACATGCAAACTCCACGGTTAGACGACCCCGGGGCTTGAACCCAGGACCTTCTTGCTGTGAGGCGACCACGCTAAGCACTGCACCACCGTGCCGCCCCCACCTAATCATCCCCCCATGTAACTGGGTCAACGATTCCTCCCTCTCCACCTCAAACCGATGTGTGGCGAGCGTTCTGGTGCAAAATGGCTGCCGTGCATCACCCAGGTGGGGTGCTACACATTGGTGGTGGTTGAAGTTAAGTCACCCCCTTCAATGTGACGTGATGCATTCTGGGTGTCTAGAAAAGCGCTATATCAATGTAACCCATTATTATTATTATTATATTGGTTTAACTACTGTATGTCTGTGAAACACATCTGGGATATTTTTTTCACCGAAGGTTGCTTGGTTATCTACCTCTAATGAAACAGGTCATGGGGGGGGTGGGGGGGGGAGTCAGCAACATAATAACAGCATCGTCAATAGGCCGCTACTCTTGATTGGCTGGCAGCATTCCTGACCCCGCCCCCTCGACAGAAACAATGGCTGCTCCACCAGCGGCTACTGTGCTGTCGGCCTGGGCGGCCTTATACTAAATCTTGACTGATTATTCCTCGAGAGACATCGCCACGAGGAGCAGTTCTGGACCGTTCAAATGGTGCCATGTGGTCCAGCGGTGAATCAGATGTTATTCGAGTGTTGTAGAACATGGAAAGGGCCCTCCTCGGTGACGGCCAACCCACTCCATGATTAGACAAATCTTTTTTTTTTTGCCCCATAATAACCCCTCTTTATAAGACATGACAACTTCATCGGCCATCTCGCCACATGGGCCATATCCTGCTCTGATAAATGACAGCATCGCAGCGAGCCATGATTGCAAGTTAGACCCCCTGATGGCCTGGCAATGGTGGCTGTCGCAAATGACAGCAGCGTCAGCGGTTGTCAGAATCGGTTCCCGTTTACTGCCGAGCACAACCCCAGATTCCCACCGACGGCTGCGGGGCACGCCTCTCCACTGGAGCGCCTGGAGGTGGAGCGGTTTCTTGTTCAAGGGCACCTTGACAGTAGTTGAGAGACAATCTTACTCAATCAATTCCCTCAGCAAAGTTGCTCAAGTTGGTCTTACTGGGTCCCGAGCGGTGACCCTCCGGTACGAACACAGTTCCCATCATTTGTAGACTATTGTCCCCCTCCGCCCTCACAGTATATTGTTAACCGTGTGCCTGGATTGCACAGAAATTAGACAAACTCACCACCCACAAGTCCAGTAGTCAAACATGAAAATACAGGGCGTCCGGGCAGCGTAGCGGTCTATTCTGTTGCCTACCAACATGGGGGTCGCCGGTTCGAATCCCCGTGTTACCTCCAGCTTGGTTGGCCATCCCTACAGGCCGTGTCTGCAGGTAGGAAGCCAGATGTGGGTATGTGTCCTGGTCGCTGCACTAGCGCCTCCTCTGATCAGTCGGGGCGCCCGTTCGAGGGGGAACTGGGGGGGGGAACAGCGTGATCCTCCCACGCGCTACATCCCCCTGGTGAAACTCCTCACTGTCAGGTGAAAAGAAGCGGCTGGCGACTCCACATGTATGGGAGGCGGCATGTGGTAGTCTGCAGCCCTCCCTGAATCGGGGGGAGGGTGGAGCAGCGACCGGGACGGCTCGGAAGAGTGGGGTAATTGGCCGGATGCAACTGGAGAAAAAGGGGGAGACATTTTTTTTTTCAAAAGCTGTGTATGGAAACCAGAGTGTCTCCAGCCATGGTGAAGTTCCAGTTAGTTTTATACCGCCTGACTTCATGAGCCAGATGGATAAAATAACGATTTACGGTGGGCGAAAAATCGCAGATTTCAGCTTGAATTTCACTGTAGCCGGCTTACTACTGCGCTCCAACTGTATCCACTTTACTCCCTCCTGATACTCCAAGGGCACCTTTTGCCAAGTCAACATAAACGATAATGATCAACAACAGCTACAATGAACAGCAAAATGACAATCAAGAACAGAGCCTGTCCTAGTGTAACCTACAAAAAGACTCACTGGCCGATCGCCAGGGGTCACCCCCCCGGGGTCACCCCCCCCTTTAGTCGAGCGGTTAGCGATGTCGGGAGAGGTATCAGCAGAGGGGGTGGCGCAGCGACCGGGATGGCTCGTAAGAGTGGGGTAATTGGCCAGATACAATTGGGAACAGAAGGGGGGGGGGTGTAAAAAAACCATGAAAAAAAATGGATGAGGTGGAGGAAGATTTTCTGCAGAAAACGATAGTACGTAATTGCACTCTGCTCCAGCTAGGGAAATGAAAATATGTTGAGTCCCTTATAAAGGTTGGCTACTATCTGAAAATGTTTTATCAAAAAATGACCACCATGTATTGGGAGGGTTGGACAGAGTCGTCCATCTGTATCCAGTGGTTCTCCACCTTTTTGGGGTCCTGGACCCCCTGCGTATTTTTGATCTACCCTGAGGACCCCTCCACCTGATCTTGGGGGAGGGGGTTGCAATTTGATAGAAACAGTAGAAACTGCATTTTAAATTGCATTATAGCATTTATTCACTCTTTGGGGCAAAAATAAGAGCTTTCAGTTGTAACTTAGATATAGTTAACAAAACAGAATTCTTATGCAGTAACTTTCAGATATATGTAACAACACAGAATATGTATTCAGTAACTTTCAGATATATGTAACAAAACAGAATATGTATTCAGTAACTTTCAGATATATGTAACAAAACAGAATACGTATTCAGTAACTTTCAGATATATGTAACAACAGAATTCTTATGCAGTAACTTTTAACAATGCAAACGGGAGCGAGATCTCTTATTAAAATACAATAAATTACACTTGTGAAACAGATGTAATTAGAGAAAAAAGTCCCGTTACCCTTTATAGTTTAGCTAGATAAAGGTCTCAGTCACATTTGAGTCAAATAATCCTATTTCTATAAATGTCATAGGATCTTTTTTTTAAAGATATTTTATTTTCACGGACCCCTTGCAATTACACCACGGACCACTAGGGGTCCGCGGACCCCCGTTTGAGAAACACTGCACTGCAAAATGATGGCTTTTCCAGGCGCTGAGATTCCTGGCTTTCCAGAAAGCCTCGTCATCTGATCAAAAAATGAAATGATAAATGTCGCTCCAAAGTAGAACAAATATATTTTTTGCTTTCCAAAGGGGGGAAAAACTTCGCAACTACTATAACGGCATGAAAACTGATGCCAGGCTGGCCATGCTACTGTGGGACAGATAAGCAGCATTGTCATCAAATATACCGTATAGCCACTTGCGGTAAGTTATAAACATTGTAGCGACATTTCTGCATGATCTCTATGCTAGCTAACTTGCAAAACTGTGAAATGTTGTTAGCTAATTTTTGTTATTTGCAGGTCACGAGGCATTGCGATGTTGTTGCAATTCCCACTGGTCACTGAAATTACTTTTTGGGGGGGGGACCCCCTCCCCTTTTTCTCCCCAATTGTATTTGGCCAATTACCCCACTCTTCCGAGTTGTCCCGGTTGCTGCCCCCCCCCCTACCGATCCGGGGAGGGCTGCAGACTACCACATGCTTCCTCCGATACATGTGGAGTCACCAGCCGCTTCTTTTCACCTGACAGTGAGGAGTTTCACCAGGGGGGCGTATGCACGTGGGAGGATCACCAGAGGAGACGCTAGCTCAGCGACCAGGACACATACCCACACCCGGCTTCCCACCCGCAGACACAGCCAATTGTGTCTGCAGGGACCCCCGACCAAGCCAGAGGTAACACGGGGATTCGAACCACTGATCCCCGTGTTGGTAGGTGACAGAATAGACCGCCACGCCACCCGGATGCCCCCCTGAAATTGCTTTCAAGAGAAAAAATTACTGATCGTACCTTCAAAAACATTTTAGAGCCGTATCCTCGAAGTGAGAGCGCTGACAAAACAAACCATCCACTGCTCTAACAAATGACATCACCACACGGGGTCATGATCGCCTATTACGACCCCTTACAGCTCGCCAGCAGTTGCTGTTAGTCATGACAATGGCACCGGTGTGTTCGTTTCAAATCAGTCATCTTCAGAGGGGTGTTGCTCAAGGCCACCCACAGGCCGAGAATACCACTGAGTCAAACTCACCTCAATGTTGACAGGACTGACCCAAAACATGGTGGAACGGACGTACGCTTGACACTAAGGGGGTGGGGTGGTGTAGAGATGAGAGGAATAATACAGTTGGGTCAGGGATGGATGGATGGGTGTAAGGGACTGGGGGATGAGAGGTGAAGGGAGAGAGTGTGTGTGTGTGGGGGGGGGGAGAGAGAGAAGTGAGGCTCTGAGATGATGGATGGCAGGGTGGAGATGTGTGGGGGTGGTGTGACAGATACCTAGTGAATAACTGCAGGCCCGGGGCAAAATAACTCATCCCCAGGGTTGCAGAGGAGGGCCCTGACAGTGAGTTCCCATATTGGCTGTGTGTTTGTGTGTGTGTGTTTGCATTGTGTGTTTGTGCATTCAGGTGTTTGTTGTTTGTGAGGTATGGCAAAATATATGAGCTTGTTAATGAGTGATTGAGTGTGCTTGTCTGTGTGTGTGTGTGTGTGTGTGTGTGTGCATGCACATATGTGTGTGTGTGTTTGTGCATGTTTCTGTGGATATGTGCTTACTTGTGTTTGTGTTTCTACGTCCTGTCTGTGTTTAAGTTATGTATGTTTGCTCGTGCACACATTACCGTGAACATGTCCACATTAGTCCGTGTGTTTATATGCACAGTTAAGTGGCACTATGGTTACAGCTCCATTAGGCCATGTAATTGGACTACTGTCGTTGTCCCAGTATACAAGAACCGGGGGAGAATCGATTTATTGACGGATGTATGTCCGACCCCAGTACGGTAGGTGGCGATATGCCCCCTTTCTGCTGATTGCTATTATCAACCAAGCCGGAGGTAACACGGGGATTCGAACCGCCAACCCCGTGTTGGAAGCTGGTTGCTATTGGACCATCTTCCGGTTTGCCCATTGCGTTACATACCAAACAAGCGGCAAGAGGGTTCCATGTCGAGCGGTGAAAACAGGTTGTGGCTACATGGGTTACAGCCACGGAGGGAAGTGACGCAAAATCTCGCTAAAGTTACATGCCTAATGTGGTCTCATACTTTTTTAAAATCCCCTTAAAAGATCTATGCGAAGGGAAACTGTGAAAATAGCCTTCGTGGGCTTCTTCTGAATTTGCCGCCATGTCTCTCAGGAGGTTAGCTAGGCTAGCTAGTGCCATAGCAACGAAATACGCCCGGCGAGATTTCGCGTCACTTCCGTCCGTGGCTGTACCCCATCTAGCCACATGTCTCTCAGGAGGTTAGCTAGGCTAGCTAGTGCCATAGCAATTAAA
>JAJHIY020002169.1:2500-37500 GCA_022114975.2 Lampris megalopsis | reverse complement strand
AGAAGCATGCAGCTGCATTCATGATGGCGGGAACAAACGAGGAGGATCTGAATCCGGCTGACGTGTTTACTATTTGTCCACGGCTGGCGTGCTAGGATGTTGTCATTTTCCACCGTACCCCCGTTGGGCGCTCACTAGGATGGTGTCACAGCTGTAGTTTTTAATCATCGTCTCCCCTGCTACGCCGCGCGATGACGGCCCAACGAGAACTTGGTTGGAGCCTACACCTCCACGGATCAGCTGTCTGTCAGTGGTCGTCAGTGGTGGGTGGCCGGTACGGGGCGCCGGGGCGCCGCCCCCTTCAAACATCAAGAGATGAAAATCTACTTAAACACGTCAAGTATAATTTAGTTGTATAATGCAAATAATGATGAAATAAAAGTGTTTTTGAGTCTGTGAGCGCCTGTCAGCAGCCATTAAATATCGGTTCAAATGGTGTTTGGTTGATTTCTGTCTGAATACATTTACTTCCTGGGTGAGGGGCGCCGGCCAAACGATGTGGCGAGCAGGTGACCTGAGGCTGCTGTCTGATTGGTTTCTTCAGCTTTTCCAGGGGGCGCAGTTCTGTGCCGCCCCAGACACCCCCACTTTGATTGGCAGGGAATTTTTAATGTTTTTTGATCTAATGTGATTGGACAATTCTCGCGGCTGTCAATCATGTTCACACCCACCACCACGCCTCGTCTTGACTGTCAATCATCCACCGTCTACGAACCCTGATAAAATCGATAGGCCGCATTGTCCTTCTTAACACCTCTGTGACTGTGTGGACATTAAAGCAGCTGTCAGGTGTGCTGCGCCAAGGTACATTGCGCCCCCCCCCCAAATTTTTAGCACCAGCCGCCACTGGTGGTTGTTAACCCCTGTCACACTGAACCACCTAATACAGCCAACCATCATTCGTGACAAACGCTTTTTTCCCCCCACAACTTCTAAAAAAATTGTCTGGAATTGTGCTAACAAACAGTACAAGCACATTTAATGCTTTGACTGTGCAGCGTTACACTAGACGTGTACTCTTTCTTAACGAGAGGATCAGTTCAGGGGTGCAGCATTGTGCTGGAGGTGCAACACCTAAGTGGTTTGCTGCAAATCCAAGTGTTGTCTGCACTGAACCCTAGTTTTGTGTTACAGATGCATGCATAAACTAAACTGGATGTTGTCAAAATGACTGAAATTTGCAATAAATCTGTACAATTATCTCATGGAGAGTAACCCTGTACGTGATATCATTATCATGAACACAATTCGCAAAGACTCAACATTTGATACGCCCAAAAAATGCCAATGTTTGTATGAATCGCATTCCCTCGGGACACTAGTTACACATCGCCGAAATATATCTGTTTGTTAGATCTCTATGAATATTGAAAGAAGTGCGGTACAACTCTGGGCCGACCAAGACCGCAGTTGTTAGATGCTCATCCACCTTGATGGCGAATCAAAACTGAACCTCTTTGACTACTCTGCACCGTATTGGTGCAGGCATGATAGAAATAAAGGCATGTGATGCATTAGGTGCATGCTGTAAGAGGGTCCAACTCGCACAGTGTGTGTGTGTGTGTGTGTGTGTGTCTGTGGGGGGGGGTGGGGGGGTGCACATCCCTCAGATAGAGAAGTGCATTGTATTGTATTGCATTGTATTACGTTGGCATAAGCAGGTACCAAAGTTGTTACCCTCTGCTTACAGAAAAGCCTTCACCAGCCCATAGCCAGCCTGATTTCAGAAACTGCCCTTCAGCCTGAAAGATTATAATTTGTTCTGGTTCTGGATGGCCCAAATGTTGCGTCAGCCTACATCACTGGTATCGCTTTCACTAGAGACTTGCAGGTACGGTCTCAAAATGGATTTCAGGTAATTCCCTCACATGAAAGAAGACCTGGGATCAGCCTCCTTGCGTCTCACCAGCCCAGACCAGCACCGGACATACAAGTTGGTCTTGATTTTGTAATGAAATTAACACATATAGAAGATTGCGAGTTTGTGAGAGACAACAAAAAAGACAGATTTGTCGAGGGATCTTATCTTGCCTTAATGCTGCGTTTCGATTAAAGGTCAGAAGAGGGACAGAAATCAGGCGCATCATCATCTTCATCATCGACGGTCACTCGGGGTCGAGTATATCTGTCCTCCTCCTAGGTCCTGGTGGGTATCCTTGGGAGGACGCCTGTGCGTGACAGCTTTTTACGTGGAGTGGCTGATGCGCCTGCAGCCACCGCAGGGTCCTTGGCAGGGGGTGGCCAGAGTCCAGTGGCACGGAGAACCAAGACTATTGGGCACCACCCTCCGTTGCAGCACCACCCTCCGTTGCAGCCTTCATCCGCCTTCACCGCCGTTGTGACCTGCAGACATCTCCCACCAGTCCCGCCATTAAGGTCTTCGTCGTTGGATCGCGCTTCGTCTGGAAACCCCCCCCCCACCCTCCCTTGACCTGTCCGCCTTGGGTGACCCTGCCAGGAGCCAAGCTCCGGACGGCGCAGCTCCTCCACCACGACAAGGTGGCGAGCCAGGGGAGGAATCGGGAGCACGTCATGACCGACATCTACAAGGTAGGAAAAACAATTACGCTCGACAAGTGTGATGTTTTGTTTGCGTTGTAAGCTCCAGCAACGGCGAAACCACGTGGACCTGACGAAGGACCTCGAGAAGAAGAAAAGGAGCAAAGAAGAAAAGAAGCCAAGAAGAAGAAAGGCGCAAAGAAGAAGAAAAGGAGCAAAGAAGAAGAAAGGCGCAAAGAAGAAGAAAGGACAAAAGAAGAAGAAAAGGAGCAAAGAAGAAGACAAGGAGCAAAGAAGAAGAAAGGCGCAAAGAAGAAGAAAAGGAGCAAAGAAGAAGACAAGGAGCAGAGAAGAAGAAAAGGAGCAAAGAAGAAGAAAGGCGCAAAGAAGAAGAAAAGGAGCAAAGAAGAAGAAAGGCGCAAAGAAGAAGAAAAGGAGCAAAGAAGAAGAAAGGCGCAAAGAAGAAGAAAAGGAGCAAAGAAGAAGAAAGGCGCAAAGAAGAAGAAAAGGAGCAAAGAAGAAGAAAGGCGCAAAGAAGAAGAAAAGGAGCAAAGAAGAAGAAAAGGAGCAAAGAAGAAGACAAGGAGCAAAGAAGAAGAAAGGCGCCCAACTATCCCACACATGCTACGAATTAGCCTGCCTGTCACGCGGCTCGAATGACTTTTGACGTGTATAATTAATATAATTTATATCGTTTCTAAGTAATCGAATTACCGTTGGCGGCGGCGCGGGCGGGGGGGCAGCCATTTTGATATGACGTCACTACGTTAGCCCGCGGGGGGTGGCGGGGGGGGTGAGAGCGCGCGCGCCCGATCTCGCGACTCTGAAGTCCGAATTGCAGCGCCGTTTTATTTGGGTTCTCCTACCGAGCAGCCCCGCCGGGCGGTACCGTGGCAGAGTTCGCCAGCGACCGCAGGTAATGTTCAGAAAAGCTTCGCCGAGATCGATAAAGCGTTCAAGGTTACGCGCGTATATGCTCTTCTTCTACTGTATTAACGTGGAACACGCGTTTCGTTAACCCGGCAGTGCCTCCTAGCGGCGTTACAAGATAACCCATTACAGGACGCGACGCCTCGTTGCGATTTACGGTCGAAAGGGGCACAAGTGTCATAAGGCTTATTTCGAGATACCTCTAGTGAAGTGTCCTGACTGCTCCGGTCGGTGGTGGTTGTTACTCCTTGTTTGAGGAAGCTGTAACGTGACCATAGGAGTCGTTTCAAGACATTTACACTAAAATAGAAAGATGATCTTAAGGTTTCTTGTCCTCGTTACTGAAGAGTCCTTATATCAAGTCTTGTAATCATGAAAAAAGTGGACTGCCCTGAGACAAGCAACATGACCTGCTTACTGGGGTTAGACCACTTTACCGGCACCATCTTAAAATAAGCGTTATGAGACTTAGAAACAAGTCCAGTGGGATAAAATGTCTCTCCCTCTGTCTGCATTATCTCTATTTCAGTCCAGTGTGATTCTACTAGTGGGACACGCCCAGGTGAATGGGGACATGCACTGACTAAAGCCAGACCCGTACGAGCGTGTGGAGAAATTGTCCGTCCAGGGGCGTAGCACAAAATTATGGGCCCTATACATAAGCGGTCTCTGTGGGCCCCTTTCCTCTCTTGTCTCTCACTCATCACTTTTTTGAGTTCTAGCATACTGTATATTATTTACGATCACAATACATTAATCTATTTTAACCTAACTGACTGAAAAGATGTACAGCATCACTTCAAACTTCGATGCATCTCAGGGTGCTGATGCGGGCCCCCGTGATGTTTATGCCACAGTAAATGCCCACTGACTGGACTTCTTGTTTGCAAAGTCATTGATTAGATCTTTAAAGTCCAATTGTTTTGCTAATCGGCTTTCAGCTGAGAGTAGTGCCAGGCTGTTCAGCCTCTCCTGGGACAATCATTGATTTTAGGTAGTTTTGAACTACTTCTAACTTGCTGAAAGCCCGC
This sequence comes from Lampris megalopsis, assembly GCA_022114975.2. Classification (NCBI taxonomy): domain Eukaryota; kingdom Metazoa; phylum Chordata; class Actinopteri; order Lampriformes; family Lampridae; genus Lampris; species Lampris megalopsis. The sequence continues at coordinate 33,040 of JAJHIY020002169.1, read as the reverse complement.
TCACCCCCCAGCAACGGTCACAGGCAGTGTACAGAAAGTTCTGAGTGCTATACAAGTCTCTCCAAAAATACTCTGCAGCTGCGTCTTATAGATGGAATTAAGGAGCTCGAGAGGGGACAGAGTATGTGAAAACGTGGCGCCATATGTTGTGCTCAGGTGCAGCATTTCAGATGATGGATGGAGCTGCGAGACCCTTTTCGTATGTTCTCGTCAGCGTCTGGCATGTTGTCTTTACCTGCTCTTCAGTCATCACTCGCGACAGGACTAGATGAGCTGCACTGAGAGTCGCTCGTGAGGAGTGGACTAAACCATGTTGCACCTTTTGTTAGGGGCGAGAGGGGCCTCAGAGAGGGGTAAAGGGGGCCTCAGAGAGCCTCCACTATTTTCTTTAAGTCCTTCAACCGATGTGTTGAACCAATTTTAACCGAAGTTACGACAGTAATTAGTTAGAAATACAAATTGGCAAACCAAAACAAACTTTTAATTCCAGGCTTCCGGAGCTGCCCCCCCACTTCTGATCCCTGGTAGGTCCTCCTCCCACCCCACTACGATGCCGCTGTGAGCGCTCGCCTCTCCTCTTCCCTCTTTGGTCTCGTGCTTTCCGCCATGTCTCTCTGAAGCTGCAGACTGCAATGGCTCGCAAAACCTCTCCCGTTTTCATTCCTTTCTGCCCTTTCATTTTTTTTTCTGTCTTTTTGTCTTTCACACCTCTCTTTGGTGTCAAATGTTCATCTCTTCCCATTTTCTCCTGCTTTTGTTGCTGTCCCTTTCTTTTAATCTTGCCAGTCTTTCTATCCTTTTACTTGGGTCCTTCCCCTTTGGCCTCCAGCAATGGACCGTTCTCTGTCCTGGTGTTTGTTTTGGTCTGAGACACACACACACACACACACACACACACACACACACACACACACACACACACACACACACACACACACACACACACATTTCCAGTATGTCAATACAGAACTTGATTTTCTCTAAATCTTCAGGTGATGGCCCATCTCCCCAAATGGCCCTTCATAAGACGACTTATAGGTCTAATATCGCTCTCACTGTCTGTTCCACTCAGTCGCTCTCTCGCTCTCTTTGTTTCTGCCTCTCACCGTCTCTATCGCTTTCTCGCTGCCGTCTCTATTTCTCTGCCATCTTCTCCTTCCTTTGCCTCCGAGCTCTCTTATTTCAGTTCAGTTCAACTCCAGATCATTTTGTTTCTGGCACGACTGTCAAACGGTAACGATATGACCGGCGCAGCTGCAAACGGTACATTGCGATTACGAAACCTTTCAAAACTCGAGGATCGCAATGAAAACATACAGTCGTGACAACAACACCCCCCGTCACATGGGCTGCGTGATGTGTGCGACCACACGGGGCCTTATCGCCTGGCCTGCAGACCTGCAGCGTTTTTTTTTAAACATATATTTTTTTATGACTGCATAGTCCAGGTCGCATGAGAAAAAAAATCTAACAAGTAATTCAGGGTTTTTGTTGGTTTTCGATGCTGTGTCGTTACGGGGTGTGTGCTCCATCTCGCTGCGAGGAAGGAGGCGGAAGGGAAAGAAACGGCGCCGGCTGCACGAGAGCACGGCCGATTTCCTAAACGTGAGTCGGGCGCCGAGAAAAAGAATCAAATTGGAAAGTTGTGATTTTCGCAAGTCACTGCAAGGACCGCTGGATAGGTTTGTCAGATCTTCCAGAGGTGTGGGTGGCCGAGCAGGCGTCCAAAGCTAGCGGGGGCATGTGACTGTGACCGTAAGCTAGGTGTAATGACCGGTCTGGGAAATGATGTAAAATCTGAACGAAATGGAGACTATAGACCTGAGATATTGATTTGTAACATACTGCCAGGGAACCTCAGAGTTGCATCTCTGCTCTGAGCAGATGATGTGGTTTTGTTGGCTTCATCAGAACGCCACCTCCAGCGCGCACTGGGGCGGCTTGCAGCTGAGCGTGAAATGGCCGGGATGAGAGTCAGCACCTCCAAGTCTGAGGCCATGGTTCTCTACTGGAATATGGTGGATTGCTCCCTCCGGGTCGGGGATGAGTTGTTGCCTCAAGTGAAGGAGTTCAAGTCTCTCGGGGTGTTGTTCACGAGTGAGGGTAGGATGGAGCGGGAGATTGACAGGTGGATTGGTGCAGCATCAGCAGTAATGCGGATGTTGTATCGGACCGTGGTGGTGAAGAGGGAGCTGAACCGGAAGGCAAAGCTCTCAATTTACCAGTCAATCTTCGTTCCAACCCTCACCTATGGTCATGAGCTTTGGGTAGTGACTGAAAGGGTGAGATTATGGATACAAGCAGCTGAAATGAGTTTCCTCCGTAGGGTGTCTGGGCTCAGCCTTAGAGATAGGGTGAGGAGCTCGCACATCCGGAGGGAGCTCGGAGTAGAGCTGCTGCTCCTTCGCGTCGAAAGGAGCCAGTTGAGGTGGTTCAGGCATCTGATTAGGATGCCTCCTGGGCGCCTTCCTTTGGAGGTTTTCCGGGTACGGCCAACTGGGAGGAAACCCTGGGGTAGACCTGGAACTGGGTGGAGGGACTACATGTCCAGTCTGGCCTGGGAATGCCTTGGGATCCCCCAGGAGGAGCTGGAGGGCGTTGCTGGGGAGAGAGAGTGCCGTACTTAGCTTGCTGCCACCGCGACCCGAACCCGGAGAAGCGGCTGAAGATGAATGAATGCATGTACATACTGTCATACTTCAACATGCCAAAATAAAGTGACATCTGAGCTGACTTGATGATGTAAAGCCAGTAGTTTTACAGTGGATTTTGTTGAGCTTGTGTGCAGGATGATGTTGTGTTATTCTCCTTGTTAAAAATGTATTGCACCGAGACCACACGTGCAGGAGATAGAGAACAGCTGCGTGGGCGTGACCGTGATTCATATGAATGCATGTCAGTGAGCAGGGCCTCGCAGGTCAAGTTCACACAGGGCCACGAACCCCCACCCCCCACCCCCACCCCCCGCGACGGCCCTGCAACAACAAAAATACTTGCAGACGTGTACGGCACGGCTATAGGTCAGCTGTGTTTCCTGCCCCAAGGAGCATTTTCAACATGTTCTCTTCTTCAGGTGAAAAGTAGAAGCTTCTTCAAGATGGAGGGTGGGACTGAGAAAATGCAGCTCAGGCTCAGCCTCACCCGTCAGCCTCACCCGTCAGCCTCACCCGTCAGCCTCACCCGTCAGCCTCACCCAACAGCCTCACCCGTCAGCCTCACCCATCAGCCTCACCCGTCAGCCTCACCCAACAGCCTCACCCGTCAGCCTCACCCGTCAGCCTCACCCAACAGCCTCACCCGTCAGCCTCACCCATCAGCCTCACCCGTCAACCTCACCCGTCAGCCTCACCCGTCAGCCTCACCTGTCAACCTCACCAGTCAGCCTCACCCATCAGCCTCACCCATCAGCCTCACCTGTCAACCTCACCCGTCAGCCTCACCTGTCCCATTTGTTTGTCTGTCCATGTCTTTCTGCTATCTCTCTTGCTTGTATGTATAGTTATGTGTGTGTGTCTGCGTGAAAACATGTTTGGAAATGTGGTTTTGTGTCAAAGTGTGTGTGTGTGTGTGTGTATTTGCATGAATACATTTGTGGAAATGTGGTTTGTCTCAAAGTGTGTGTGTGTGTGTGTGTGTGTGTGTGTGTGTGTGTGTGTGTGTGTGTGTGTGTGTGTGTGTGTGTGTGTGTGTGTGTGTGTGCATTAGTGTCGTGTTTAAGGAGGTCTTTCTGGGGAGTTTGTCATCTTCATGGACTTTCACTCTGAATAACCAACAGACACCAAGGTCCAACTGTCACGACAGACAGATGGTGAGAGAACAGACAGAGAGACACAAACGCCGAGACCATGATAAAGGGAGAGAGAGAGAGAGAGAGAGAGAGAGAGAGGGAGGGGGAGAGAGAGAGATACCAAAACTTGCATAGACTGTCAGATGGCTGATGGATGAAAAACAGACAGCATGAAGTCCTGAAGAGCTGAACTCTAATTCTTACTTTAATTCATTGACCGTTACTGAAATAAACTAAGAAACCATTTTCCTTTCAAGGACAAGTTACAGAACTAACAAAATTAACAGGACTAACAAAGCTAACAAAGCTAACAAAGCTAACAGCCTGATCTAACAGCCTGGTCGTTTTATCGTACTGTCCTGAAATGGAGCACGAGAAGCTTTCTGCTGTATCTGTTTAGGAATCAGGAACACTTTGTTTATTTCACTTCATGCACTTGCGTACATGAAATGAAACAAAATGCCGTTTCCCCCAGCCCACAGCAGCACAACACAAAGACAAAAACACACCCAAAACACACAAGAACACACATACCCAAACTAGCACACATACCCAAACTAGCACACATATAAAAATAATTTTTAAAAAATCACTGTCCAAGGGAACGATCACCAGCCAGGATGACTGTCGGAACTGCAAGTTTGCATGGGGTAGCAGTTAGCTTAGCCCGCCCCGCTTCCACATCCTGTCAGACCGTCCTCGGCGTTTCCTCCTTGGGTGCAGCTCCAGGCAGGGGCCGTGGTCCCTGGGCCCACCAGAAGAAGCAGACCAAGCTCTCCCAGCCAGACACCCTCAACACACCTCCTCACGACAACATCAAAAACACCACAGCCAACGCCAGGTGAGGCCGCCGCCAGACCGCCCTCGGTGTTATCAGAACTGCCGGTCTGCATGGGCTAGCAGTTAGCTTAGCCTGCCCCGCTCTCTCAGCTGATCCAGCACCAGCTCTCCCAGCCATCAAACGAAGACAAAACTTAGACGTGGCCAAAGACACTGCATGGACGGTACTGGGTTAGGCCGCCGCAAATGCCAATTCTCGCAGCCATCTTCCCACACCGGAAGTGGACAAACAAATGGGACAGGTGAGGTTGGTTTAGGCCATCTGTTCACAGGTATGGTAAAATAATGTTCTCCCGTTCTGTGCTTGTTCACCACTGTAATCAGTGTTGTCCATAAAGTTGCTGAGAAATCAAATTCAGCTCAAATGATCCTTCATTAACTTGAGCAGACTTTAGTACTTGGGAAGATGGCAGTGAACTTGCATTTGTGGCGGCCTCACCCAGTACCGTCCATGCAGTGTCTTTGTCCACGTCTGCATCCAAGTTTGTTTTGTCTTCGTTTGATGGCTGGGAGAGCTGGCGCTGAATCGGCTGGGAGAGCCTGGTCTGCTGCATCCGGTGGGCCCAGGGACCACGGCCCTGCCGGAGCTGTGCCCGAGGAGGAAACACCGAGGGTGGTCTGACAGGACGTGGAAGCGGGGCAGGCTAAGCTAACTGCTAGCCCATGCAGACCGGCAGTTCCGACAGTCACCCTGGCTGGAGTTGGTTCTCTGGACAGTGGAATTTTTGGACTGTGTTGTTAACTGTATTTTTTTTTTTTTGTATGCTTTTGGTGGTGTTGTTTTTGGGAAATTTGGGATGCGTGTTTTTGTCTTTTGTGTCACACTGTTGTGGGCTGGAGGGAAAGGAATTTCGTTTCTTTTGTGTAGGCAAGTACATGAAAGAAATGACAAGAAATTGTTCCTGATTCATCCGTCATCTGCACACTCATAAAAACACACAATACACACAAACTCGCACACCACACACCCAAGTATGCACCCGCTCACACCCATACACTCACACACAAACCAAAGCAGGTATAAATGGGCATGTGATTGCTTGTGCAGTTTCCAAGACGCCTTGGCATGCACAGGCACACATGAAAAACAAGAGACTAGGCATGCCAGAAAAATGCACCGTGTTGATTTTGTAAATTTGTGATTTGCCTCCGGCTTGGTCGGGCGTCCCTACAGAAACAATTGGCCGTGTCTGCGGGTGGGAAGCTAGATGTGGGCACGTGTCCTTGTCGCTCTACTAGCGCCTCCTCTGGTCGGTTGGGGCGCCTGTTCAGGGGGGGTGGGAATAGCGTGAGCCTCGCACGCGCTACGTCCCCCTGGTGAAACTCCTCACTGTCAGGTGAAAAGAAGCGGCTGGTGACTCCACATGTATCGGAGGAGGCATGTGGTAGTCTGCAGTTCTCCCCGGATCGGCAGAGGGGGTGAGCAGAGACCGGGACGGCTCGGAAGAGTGGGGTAATTGGCCAAGTACAATTGTGGAGGGGAAAAAAGGGGAGGGGAGAACCCCAAAAATAAATAAATAAACAAATAGATAAATCTCTCCCCATAGACCTCTGTCAGGCTCACTCGATTTTCCTCTCTCTCTCTCTCTCTCTCTCTCTTATTGATGTCTATGTCTCTCGACCGGCCCCACCCATTGTGCCCTTCACAATACTTAATAGAATTTTATGATCCTTTCTAGTTTTAACTGTGCCATTTAGGACAACAAACTACAGAGGAACGCCTGCAAAACTGCAACGCCGTATGCAGTGCTGTCTACGTGCAGCCCAGACAGCATCCAGATGTGGGCCACTTCAGGCAGTGATGCGGCACTGATGGCCTTCTTCTGGCCCTGACAAAATGGATTTGAGCCTGAAGTGGCCCACATGTATGACAGCAAATATGGCCCAAATATGCCAAATCAAACGTGGGCCTTTCTTGGCTAAGACGCGGTGCTCTTGGCAACATGTGATCTGGATGTGACCCTGAAGTGGCCCGTGTGGTAAATGGTGAATATGGCCCAAATATAACAACACCAATATGGGCCACCTTTGGCAAATACGTGGCACATGCGGCATTGCTATGGCTTGGTTCTGGCCCAGATCTGGCAAACAGGAGTGGACCGCCCAAGTGCCATCATTCCACGCGGTACGAGGGACAGATGAAAGTGTCGGGTGTGGGACGGGTCCGGGCCACAGCAATTTTGCTACCTGGGTTCACAACGACCTAACAGAATTTCATGATCCCTTCGAGCTTTAACCGTGCCATTTAGGACAACAAACTACAGAGGAACGCCTGCAAAACTGCAACGTCGTGTGCGGTGCTGTCCACCGCGTGCAGGTGGTTTCTTCATTTTCTTAACAACGAGCACGTTGAGCTTATACGATGGAGTATAACGCCGCTTGATCTGATGTCTGATCTTCATTTGAAACGTCCAGGAAACCTGCAGAACAACTTCGAAGGCACTTCACAAGCTTTTAATGAGGTTGGCTGGACGGAAGCTGGAAGACAAAAGATCATATTCTGTTTCCTGTTTGTCTGCATCCCACTTCCAGTTTTGAAGATGTGTGCTTCACCGTTGCACTTTTCATACTTTGAACAACTTCAATTGACGCTCCAGTAAGAGTTCGGCGGAAATAAACATCACCGGCATTACGGTTTTGATGAATGCATACTAACTGATGATCTGTCACAACATGGCGACAATGGACGCATCGCACAGTGAATCTAAGTCTGTGAAAGGCTCTTGTGGTTGAAGCACAGGGTTCGACTCCTGTTCTGAAAAGTGCTGTGTTGATCCAACAAGTCCTCCAACCCATACGACCACAGGTGTAGGTCAAACGACCTATGCGGTCGTATGGGTTCCTACCCTCTAATACGGCCCGCAGGAGCGTTTCCTAAATTAGCGCCCCCTACCGGCGGCAGGAGATGTATCACACATACTTAATCGCCTCTGTGCATTGTGGGTTTTTATGATATGATGACGAGGCACCCGAGACACCAGGTTGTCGTTATTTACACGACCGCTAGAGGTCGCTTAACTTTAAAACGTAACTATGGGTCGTAATGGGCTGCTTGTACAGACGACCTATGGGGTCGTTTTTTTTTTTTGGTGGAGGGCAGTCTCATTTCGATGCAGTTTCACTTTACTTTGAATTGTTACCTCGTTTTTAATCACAGAATTATCATTTTGTCTCCTTTTGCTTTTTCATCATCTTTTATCCGCTTTATCGAAATGCAAACCAACATCTCAACTAAACGGCGTCCTTTCCTTCGTTCCCGAGAAGCTTGCGTTGTTGCAGATTACATGCATTTATTTATTTATTTATTTGTCTTGCATTGGTGACATGGTTTTAACCCTTTGGAAGCTATGAGCTCATCGATGAGCCATCAGCAGATTGGCGCCTGCAGTGAACTGGCTCGTGTTTGACATTCAAACGCCTCCAAGAGCATGAAGCCACAGTCTATGTAGGAGGACAACCAGGCTAAACCCAGTGATCCATCCATCTATCCATCCATCCGTCCATCTATCTATCTATCTATCTATCTATCTATCTATCTATCTATCTATCTATCTATCTATCTATCTATCTATCTATCTATCTATCTATCTATTTATCTACAGAGTGACTATATTCTGGTAATGTCTGTATAGTAATCGTCGAATATATTTAATATTTTGATTACCTTTAACACAGTAACAATGACCAAATGTTGGACATCTTGAATATCTTGCGAAGTGTGAGACACTACGCCCCCTTAAAGCTGCAGTCCAAAACTTTTGTCCATCAACAAGACATTATTCTACCTATTTGAAATGTGATGAGGATGATGATGACGAGGACGACGTGGTGATTTTGCTGGGCGGACAGTCCATATTAGAGTAGAACCATCCATCCATTATCCAAACCCCTTGTCCTGCTCAGGGTGGCGGGGATGCTGGACCCCATCCCAGCAGTCATCGGGCTAGAACAATGTTCTGAAATAGCTGGAGGCAGGAGAGAAATAGACCCGTTTGCAAATTAGTTTCTCGGACTACAAACATAGCGTGGCAGACGTTGTGGCTCATGTGCCACCAACTAACCAGTAAACAGTTCCCTCCCCAGATAGCATCCGGATGTGGGCCACTTCAGGCAATGATGCGGCACCGATGGCCTTCTTCTGGCCCTGACAAAATGGATGTGAGCCTGAAGTGGCCCACATGTATAACAGCAAATATGGCCCAAATATGCCATGCGGCATTGCTATGGCTTGGTTCTGGCCCAGATCTGACAAACAGGAGCGGACCGCTCAAGTGCCATCATTCCACACGGTATGTGGGCCGGATGAAAGTGTCGGATGTGGGACGGGTCCGGGCCACAGCAATTTTGCTACCTGGATCCCTTGTACAAATGGCATCGTCAGGTCAAAACTAACACAGACAAATCACGTTGTTTCCAATATGAGTGGTACACCGAGACCGGAGAGTGTCTTCAACCGGTGGTAAAGATGCCTGTCAGTCTTATGTAACCTGACTACATGGTCCGGATGGATCAAATAACTACCTATTAAAGCAAGGGATGCTATACTAGGATGCTTAGAATGTACAGCGATATGAACAGCTCCCTTTGGTATCCACAAACATGTAACAGAGAAGGATGCATCTCGCAGGCCACTGTGTGCGTGACAGGGATGAAGGTGCCAACAAACTTGTGCTCTGGCAACCCCATTCCACCCATTAGCCAAGCCGCCTATCCCAACCGGGGTCGCGGGATGCTGGAGCCTATCCCAGCAGTCATTCGGCGACAGGTGGGGAGACACCATGGACAGGCCGCCAGGCCTTCACAGGGCCAACACATACTCACATTCACACCTAGGGACAATGTAGTATGGCCGATTGGCCTGAGCGACATGTCTTTGGACTGTGGGAGAAAACCGAAGCACTCGGAGGAAACCCACGCAGACATGGGGAGAACATGCAAACTCCACTCAGACGACAACCCGGGACGACCTCCAAGGTTGAACTACCCCGGGGCTCGAACCCAGGACCTTCTTGCTGTGAGGTGACCGCGCTAACCACTGCGCCACCGTGCCCTCACTCTGGCAACCATCTGGTGGAAAAACTCAACGTGGTAGATGAAGAATCACCTATGTGGACAACCTATTAAGCGACACGGGGGTGGAGAACGTACAGGAGCTAAACGCGATCATGGAAGAGCGGGATAGTTAGAAATGCCGCGGGGAAGCAGTTACGGGGCGTCCTGATGGACGACCTAGGTGAGCACGGCGAGATATTAAGACAAAAAAAGTTACAAATTTCAGCTTTAAACTGAATCTAGGCACCTTGTCTAGGAGGGAAAAGCCCCCCCCCACCCCCCCGGTTAAGAGATGACCCCCACTGGAGTAAGGCCGGCTGGTGCCGGATGAAAGCGGGTGTGCTCAGTCAGCCGTCCCTGGATAATAAAGGTTATAAAAGAACCCCGGTCACGCTAGCTGAGGAGGAACTTCACACGTCGGGAATCTATTTTCTCCCTTCCTTTTAAAGAACTGACTCGCAGGATTTACATTGCTTTGAAATCATATTAGTCCCCCATCCGCTCCCGTAACATGAAAACTGCCTTTTCCCAGCAGTGTCCGTGAGGCATATTTTCATCCACATCATTGTGATGAGATTTAATTAACACAACAAAGGGTTCCGTGTCCCTCAATGAGGAAGAGGAAGAATTCAGCCCCGGTACGTCTCTGACGAAAACGAAGTGACGCGAGGCCTCGCGCGCTGTTGGGGGATGTGTCCGAGGGGGGTGCGAGCTTTCCTTTCACTGATGTAACGAGAAGACATAAGAAACACGGATAACACCCGCCCATGGTCACGTGCGTTGGCTTTTCTAACACATCGATTGAATCCCCAAAATATCTGCGACTGTCTTCCACCCAAAAACGACCCCATAGGTCGTTTGTACAAGCAGCTTGTTTACGACCTGTAGTTACGTTTCAAAGTTGAGCGACCTCTAGCGGTCGTGCTGCCAATAGTTACTATACTAGACGGCGAAACAGCAACACAAAAACACACCGACTCAGGGGCAAAAATCTGATATCAACTTTGGAGGGGACAATTACAGGACATTTTCTCAAGCGCAATTCCTGAGGGGGGGACACCAAAAGCAGTGCTGTACATCAGGGGCAAAATATTGGGGGGGTATATATCATATTTTTCCCAGGATGGGGGGTCCTGCCCCCCCCGTGATATCCGCCTATGCACTGACTACATCTTCTATTGTTCTCAAATGGTTTTTATCACCACTTACTGACTACTTAGCTTTATTAGCCTGTCTATGAGGCGCTGTAGAAAGGATGTCAACAAGTAGATAAAAACCCACAATGCATAGAGGCGAAAATTATCTGTGGCATACCTCCTGCCGCCGGTAGGGGCGCTAATTTAGGAAATGCTCCTGTGGTAGAAGGTATATGACAGGGGTGCCCAACTCCAGGCCTCGAGGGCCGCAATGTTTGCGCGTATTTATTCCAATCATGCACTACACCACCTGATTTAACTAATTAGCTCACCTCTCGGACCAAAGAAGGAAAGGAATGAGTTAAATCAGGTGGTGTAGTGCACGGTTGCAACAAATACCTACATACACTGTGGCGCTCGAGGCCTGGAGTTGGGCACCCCCGGTATATGACCTATGTGGTCGTATGGGTTGGAGGACTTCTTGAAATATCTTCATATCGGTGTTAAGTTTGTCAAACATACTTTTGGGGGTACATTACAGTTTTGGTTTAGTGCTTTACAGTGTACGCCTCACATTCACCCATTCACACTCACACGTTCATACACGGATGGTGGAGGCTGCCATGCAAGGCGCCAACCTGCTCATCAGGAGCAGTCAGGGGTTCAGCGTCTTGCTCAGCGACACTTCGACACGCTCTCCGCAGAAGCCGGGGATCGAACCAGTGACCTTCTGATTACTAGACGACCCGCTCTCTACCTCCTGAGCCATGCCACTCCCACCACACCCCCCCCCCAAGTTTAGTTTAAGCTTTCGCTTTTTTAGTCCAAGCAAATGTTTAAGGTAAATTACACCGCTAAAAACTAAGTGGGATCAGAGCGAAGACATGCAGCATAGAAAATATGAATTATCAGTCGTCTATCCAGTCTAAGTCTCAATCTTCCTCCTCCTCCTCTTCTTCTTCCCCCCCCCCCAGCTTGTTACCTGTTTCTCAGGGGGCGCCACGGTAGATTTTACAGTTTCCATCGGTACCCCGTGAGGAAACGGCACCAATGGGGGCCGTTGTTAACCTGAGCCTTGATCAGTCCGGTATGGTCTTGACAATCCGCATACTGCTTGAGTAAGATTTGTACACCGGATGCCCTCCCTGACACAACCACTAACCCTATGGACGGGGGCACGGGTAACGCGCCGGATGCCATCCCCGGTGTTCACGGACTTGCGCCCATGCCTGTCGTTCGGGTTTAGGTCACAGTGAAGTGGGTAAAATCAGAAATGTTTCCGTCTGGGGTCCTGCTGAGCCACTGTCCTCCCCAAGGTTTCCCCACATCTAGTCGTGCTCAAAGATGTAAGTCATGCCCGAAACCATCAAATCTTCTGAGCATTACTGATGATCTTGCTTTAGAGGTTGGACAAGTTGGTGGGCGGCACGGTGGCGCAGTGGTTAGTGTGTTCGCCTCACAGCAAGAAGGTTCTGGGTTCGAACCCCGGAGATGTCCAACCTTGAGGGTCGTCCCGGGTCGTCCTCTGTGTGGAGTTTGCATGTTCTCCCCGTGTCTGCGTGGGTTTCCTCCGGGTGCTCTGGTTTCCTCCCACAGTCCAGAGACATGTAGGCCAGGTGAATCGGCCATATTAAATTGTCCCCAGGTGTGATTGTGTCGGCCCTGTGACGGGCTGGCGGCCTGTCCAGGGTGTTTCCCCACCTGCTGCCCAATGACTGCTGGGATAGGCTCCAGCATCCCCACGACCCTAATTAGGATCAGCGGTTTGGATAATGGATGGATGAATGGAAATGTGATGGCCATGTGTTGGTTCTGTAGGACAGACAGTCAGTAGTACAGTACGACACAGCGCTCTGAGAGAGTTCGATGTAGGAGGCAGAGAGAAGAAGATCTGTCGCAACTGATTTTCTCGGACTACAGACCAGGTGTAACACACATTTTTGCTCATGTGGTGTCAGCTCAGTAGTAAATATTTCCCACCCTTGTAAAAATGGCATCATCCCAGCGTCCGGGTAGCTTGGCGGCCGATCAACACGAGGATCGCCGGTTCGAATCCCCGTGTTACCTCCGGCTTGGTCGGGTGTCCCGACAGACACAATTGGCCGTGTCTGCTGGTGGGAAGCCGGATGTTGGGCATGTGTCCTGGTCGCTGCACTAGCGCCTCCTCTGGTCAGTTGGGGCGCATGTTCGGGGGGGGGGGCTGGAGGGAATAGCGTGATCCTCCCACGCGCTACGTCCCCTGGCGAATGTCCTCAATGTCAGGTGAAAAGAAGCGGCTGGCGACTCCACATGTATGGGAGGAGGCATGTGGTAGTCTGCAGCCCTCCCCGGATCGGCAGAGGGGGCGGAGCAGCGACCGGGACAGCTCGGAAGAGTGGGGCAATTGGGCAAGTACAACTGGAGAGAAAAGAGGGGCAATTACAAACACACAAAAAAAATAAGTGCCAAAAGCATTACTTACTGTCCAGCGTGAGCTCGCAAGAGAACATTAGAGAGAGGAGGAAAGAGAAAGAAAGAGTGACAGGAAGTGCATCATCGCCCCTCATGCTTCAGGCAGAAGCCATTATGGCCAGTGGGCTCCGATGAGCCATCGCCAGCCAAACCTTTATATCACCGGAGGCCAGTGTTTTTGTGTGTGTGCGCGCTGGCGTGCTGCACTCCCCATGGCCAATTCTCCCGTAATGTTGCTCCTTCCAACCGTTGCTTATTAGGCCCGCTGCCAGCCGTCCTAACCACATTAGAAGGAAAAGAGGAAGAAGAAAAACCCTCACAAAACCAGCGGCTTACAAATCTGCCGGGCTGGACTGAGCACAGAGAGGTACGGGGCAGGTGAGGAGCGAGGGAACAGGCTAATGTGAGTTTGGCAGGTGTAAAATGGTGTGTTACGGGCGAAGGGAGAGCTGATCAAACACTGCAATTCCCTGTGAGGTTAATTTGCAGAGCAGAAGCAAACACACAACACAAAGCAAACAGTGGGATTCACATCCGTCCCTATCATGGAGTATGGGACAGTTGTTGTGGCGTGCACACAAGTCAGCATGCATGCATGCGAGTGAGTGTGTTTGCATGATGTATGGTGATTACCTCATAGCCAGGAAGATTAAGAGGGCCGAGCTCCTCCAACTGGTGTCTGACACATTCACTCCACCCCTCTTTCCATCTTTCTTTGCTCTGTGTTGTTCTCTAACTTTCCATTTATCATACTTAGGCACTAGCCAGCCCGCCCAGGACAACTTGGCTTCTACTTTCCAACTCCCTTGCAGCCTGTTTGTTTGGGGATCATGGTGGCTGTTCCCAGATAGCAGAAGTGCTGTGGCCCGGACCCGTCCCACACCCGACACTTCATCCGCCCCACATACCGCGTGGAATGATGGCACTTGGGCGGTCCGCTCCCGTTTGCCAGATCCGGGCCAGAACCAAGCCACAGCAATGCCGCATGTGCCACATATTTGCCAAAGGTGGCCCATATTTGTTTGGGATATTTGGGCCATATTCACCATTTACCACACGGGCCACTTCAGGGTCACATCCAGACCACATGTTGCCCAGAGCACCGCATCGTTGCCAAAAAAGGCCCACATTTGATTTGGCATATTTGGGCCATATTTGCTGTTATACATGTGGGCCACTTCAGGCTCACATCCATTTTGTCAGGGCCAGAAGAAGGCCGTCAGTGCTGAATCACTGCCTGAAGTGGCCCACATCCACATGCTGTCTGGGTTGGGTTTTTCAAGACACCTTCCTCTTACGACGTTTGATTATTCTCTCTCTCTTCTCTTTTATATTCAGACATGACAGCAGTTTCACCAACTGGAAATAGTGATGACGCATTCAGTAGACTGTAAATTAAATTGGTGACACTGTTCCAGAAAGATTTAAGGGTCAGGTTCACTTATTTCCTTCTAACATTTCTATCCCGGATTAGTCTAATGTGTCCTCAACCACCATATGCAGTTTACATAGCAGTTTTTTGTGCCCCCAGAAACCTTTCCACACTCCCCTGCCATGCCATTGGCTTCAGAAGCTTAATATAACTTGCATGTCTTCATTCATACACTCCAGATTATCCATAATGCATCTCACTCACTGGAGCTCTGAGAACAGCTTTTGCCAAGTTGACATAACCGTAATGTTTTGACGATCCATTCCACCCACTTTCAGCTGTGTTTCCGCATCCATCCATCCATCCATTCATTATCCGAACCGCTTATCCTGCTCTCAGGGTCGCAGGGATGCTGGAGCCTATCCCAGCAGTTACTGGGCGGCGGGTGGGAAGACACCCAGGACAGGCCGCCAGGGAGACTGTCCTCCACCAAAAAACGACCACATAGTAGGTCGTTTTTACAAGCAGCTTATTACCAGTTACAGGAAACGCTCCTGTGGGTAGTATTAGAGGGTAGGCACAAACGACCTATGTGGTTGTATGGGATGGAGGACTTGTTGGCCGATTCACCTGACCCGCATGTCTTTAGACTGTGGGAGGAAACCGGAGCACCCGGAGAACATGCAAACGCCACACAGAACACGACAACCTCCAAGGTTGGGCTACCCCAGGGCTTGAACCCAGGGCCTTCTTGCTGTGAGGCAACCGCGCTACCACTGTGCCACCATGCTACTTAGTGAGTAGTTTTTGGGGGGGGGGTTTTGCACTGATGATCTCACCAGATCGAGCAACAGTCATGAGTAACGCGGGCATGTCAAGTTTTGCACTGCAGACTTTTGATTGACAAGTTGATGGCAAATGAAAACCGGATGTAAATGCATATTAATTGTGGGCACAGCACATTCACTATATAGCAAACAAAAATTTACTGAGATTGGATATCAAAATGGTGAGGTTGCAGAGTGCCGGCTTGCTTGAGAAGAGACAGTGGCAAATATCTAACTTATTGTAGCCCAGCAGCTACAGAACAGTTTACATGGAAGCTGAGCAGTGCAAGTTTCCAAGCTACTACTCCCCAGTGAATAAAGTGTTTGTATTTTACTGCTTCTTTCTCACATCATTTGAGTTGACTGAGGGAATGACAAGGGCTGCTGGCCGGTACCCAAGTGCAGACAAGCAGGCAGACACAGGTGTGAGTGGTAAACTCAGCACAGAGTTTTACTGCAGGTCTTGGAGTGGACAGGAAATGACACAACAGGCAAAACAGAGATGGGGCAGAACTACACAGAGGTGGCGGCTTTAGGTCATGATAGGGATCAGTGAACAAGCAAACTAACCAGCTACACAGTAAAAAAAAACTGAGTGTTAATTTAACTCCGAGGATCCTTTCGGGTCCATTTGTACACTCCCAGAGTTAAATTAGCACTCAGGAAGTTAAATTGACACTCAGGATTTTACTGTGTAGGGGGTCAAGATTGGGCAAAGAGCGAGGGATCTGGTAAAACTTGGAGAGGACTGGTGCTTGAAGAAGGGCTGGAGCAGCCGGAGTCAAGGCTTGGCCCAGTGGCACTGGAAGCAGCTATGACAGGGAAAACGATCAATTTGCAGTTTATCAAATTTGGAAAATCCAGAGCAAAAAAAAAAAACAAACTCTGAATGCAAAATGGGCACTGTAAAGGGAAACAGCATCTGGCTCAAATGTAGTCCCTTGGTGTTTTCCACTGAAAGGTCCTAATGCATGTGGTGTATTTCCATTTGGCAGGTTGTCAACCAGGTGCTGCACAAAAAGGACGATCATGTGGAGCGAACAATCTAACATTGGTTAATTCATGCTTTCATTCACCTTCAGCCGCTTCTCCGAGGTCGGGTCGTGGTGGCAGCAAGCTAAGTAGGGCACTCCAGACGTCCCTCTCCCCAACAACGCCCTCCAGCTCCTCCTGGGGGATCCCAAGGCATTCCCAGGCCAGGTTGGACATGTAGTCCCCCCCAGCAAGTTCTGGGTCTACCCCGGGGTCTCCTCCCAGTTGGACGTGCCCGGTAAAACTCCAAAGGAAGGCGCCCAGGAGGCATCCTAATCAGATGCCCGAACCTTGGTGTAAATCAGAAACAACTTGCCACTAGCACACCAGACTTACACGTGCCAAACAACCTGATGGCATGGAGGTGTACGAGCTAGATGGGATGTGAAGGCTTGAATAAAACCAGTCAAAATGGTGATCTGATAACATCACCGATTTGACCGATCTTAAAGACAACACCGATCTGCTTCCGTTTGACTGACTTTTGACTACAATTTTTAAAAAGGTATCTGAAACATGGAGGGTGTTTTCCTCCTAATGACACTAATATAAAATCCTGTATGCCCCCAAACCACCCAAACATCTGGAGAAATTGTGCTTTTCCCTGGGATGGGCCTTAAACCGCAATGGCAACAACCATAACAACAAAAATAACAACCCAAACAACAACTGCAGTAACAAAAGCGAGAGAAGCAAGAGCCCATTAGATTAAAAAGCTGTGCATCGTCCACCGGGGCTGAACAATAACGAGAAAAATAAATCACAATTTTGATATTTTTGTTTGTCGTTTGGCGATATGGAATGCAATGCTAGAGAAGAAAAGGGAAGGTACATAATTTTGAGCACAGTCGAGCAGCTGTGTGCACAGGAATCAGGAATCAAAAACACTTGGTCACTTCATGTACGCAAGTACATGAAATGAAACGAAATACCGTTTCCCCCGGCCCACAGCAGTGCAACACAAAGACAAACACGCATATCCAAAAATTACAAGAACACATATATCAAATTACAGGGGGAAAAAATCACTGTCCAAGAGAACGAACGCAGGATGACTGTCAGAACTGCCCTGCTTCCGCGTCCTGTCAGACCGCCCTCGGTGTTTCCTCCTTGGGCACAGCTCTGGCAGGGCCGTGGTCCCTGGGCCCGCCAGATACAGCAGACCAGGCTCCCCCAGCCGATCCAATGCCAGCTCTCCCATCCAGACACCCTCAACACACCTCCCTGCACTCCACATGACGACACTAAAAATGGTTAACGCTAGGCGAAGCCGCCACCAGACCGCCCTCGGTGTTATCAGAAGTGCCGGCCTGCATGGGCTAGCAGTTAGCTTAGCCTGCCCTGCTTCCACATCCTGTCAGACCGCCCTCAGTGTTTCCTCTTTGGGCGCAGCTCCGGGTAGGGCCGTGGTCCCTGGGCCCACAGGACGCAGCAGACTAAGCTCTCCCAGCCATCAAACGAAGACAAAACAAACTTAGATGCAGACGTGGACAGTGGCACTGGACGGTACTGGGTGAGGCCGCCGCACACATAAGGTCGTGCCGCAATCTTCCCACACCGGTACTGGGTGAGGCCGCTGCAAACGTGAAATCATACCACCATCTTCTCCCACCGGAAGCGGAAAGGTCAGGCCAGGTGCAGGATAGTTGAAGAATGTTGGGGGGGAAAAGAAGTATCCACTTTCAATGGACTACATGCCCCTTTTCAACCCGTCAGGATCTTCTTCAGGCAAAGTTCCACAATTTCACCAAATATATGCAGCTTTCAACTTTCAAAGCTTCATATGCGGAAAGGAAATGTGTCCCTTTACCGATAATTTTAGTGAATTTATACGGGGAAATAAGGCAGTTGTCCAAGAATTCACTAAATTAGACTAGATTGTTATTTGTGGTTATTTGTGAGATGCAGTTGCATATTTGTCTTCAGGATTACTCATAAAACAGCAGCCCTTGCAGTATTGTCTTTTCAACCGAGCAGTGGGAGTTACAGCGTAGAGCGACTGACGGGCTCAATTTACCGTACACCGCATCCTTTGAAATGTGACTATTGTGCATGTGTACAGTATATTGCCATGTCAATCCTGAGATTACATTTTGTTGAGCGCTATTGTTCAACATTTTAAAAATCTGCAGCCCTGGGAGAAGGTCGGTGGGGGAGGGAGGGGACGGAGGGTGAGTCCTGTGATAGAGGGTGAAAGAGCAATGCGGAGAGGGGGGGAGAGGGGGATGGGGATGGAGATGGAGCGAGCAGAAGAAATAAACGAGATGGGCAGAATGTAATTTCTCTCTCTTCTTCGGGCGAAAGTATTACGGCAAATGGTTCCAATGAGCCATGACCTCCTGGGCTCTTACAACAACCCTTTACAACACAGAGCCGCCCCCTCCCAGAGCCGCCCGTCAGCTCAGCATTGCTTCAATAAGCAGCAAAAACAGCAACCACAACCATAAACACAACATCAACAATGACCACAACAACGACTACTGCCGCTACTACTACCACTACCGCTACCACTACTACTACTACCACGACCACTACTACTACTACCACTACCACTACCACTACTACTACAACCACCACTACTACTACCACTACCACTACCACTACTACTACAACCACCACTACTACTATCGCTACCACTACAACTACCATTACTACTGCTAACACTACCACTACCATAACTTCTACTACCACTACCGCTACTACTACTACTACCACCACTACCACTACTACTACTACTACCACCACTACCACTACTACTACTACTACTACTACCGCTACCACTACTACTACTACTACTACCACCACTACCACTACCACTACTACTACCACTACTACTACTACTACTACTACCGCTACCACTACTACTACTACTACTACCACTACTACCGCTACCACTACTACTACCACCACTACCACTACTACTACTACTACTACCGCTACCACTACTACTACTACTACTACCACCACTACCACTACTACTACTACTACTACCGCTACCACTACTACAACCACCACTACTACTGCTAACACTACCACCACCACAACTTCTACTACCACGACCACTACTACCTCTACTACTACTACCACTACCATTACTACTACTGCTCGTACCACCACCACCACTACTACTACTACCGCTACCACTACTACTACTACCACCACCACTACTACTATCACTACCACTGCTACTACTGCTACCGCTACAACTACTACCACTACCACTACTACTATAACCACCACTACTACTATCACTACAACTACCACTACTACTGCTAACACTACCACAACTTCTACTACCACGACCACTACCACTACTACCTTCTACTACTACTACCACATTAATACTACTACAACTACCATTACTACTACTGCTAGTACCACCACCACCACCACTACCACTACTACTACCACTACCACTACTACTATCACTACCACTACTACTACAACCACCACTACTGCTATCACTACCACTACAACTACCACTACTACTACTACTATTACCACCACCACTACCACCTCTACTACTACTACCATTACTACTACTAACACTACCACCACCACCACCACTACTACTACCACCACCACTACCACCTCTACTACTACTACCACTACCATTAATACTACTACCATTACTACTACTGCTAGTACCACCACCACCACCACTACCACTACTTCTAGTACTACTACTACTACTAATACAACAACAATAAATACTCTGAGCTCTTGAGGGAGTTCACAGAGTAATGTACCATGCTTGGGTAGCTGTGAAGCTGTCTGCTCAGGTGTTATGTGGCTTCACTATGTGCTGCAAGTGCTAAACCAGGAATCCTAACGACTGATCTGATGAACTATAGGCCTACTGAGATACACCCTGTGGAAAGCTTCCTACTGAGAAACTTGTCGGATAATAACACTCATATATATATACACATGTGCTGACTTTTTGGCGCCTGCACTTTATACAGACCGATAGTTCCCTCAAATCAAATTCATTTTATCAACTTTGCTTGGTTACTCTTTACCCCCCCCCTTTTTTTCTCCCCAATTTTATCCAGCCAATTACCCCACTCTACCGAGCCGTCCCAGTCGCTGCTCCACCCCCTCTGCTGATCCGGGGAGGGCTGCAGACTACCACATGCCTCCTCCCATACATGTGGAGTCGCCAGCCGCTTCTTTTCACCTGACAGTGAGGAGTTTCACCAGGGGGACGTAGCACGTGGGAGGATCACGCTATTCCCCCCAGCCCCAGTTCTTCTTTCCACTGCCTTGGTCAGGGACACAGGCAGGAGTCTTAACCCTAACATGCGTGTGTTTTTGATGGTGGGGGGGGGGGAACCGGAGCACATGCAAACTCCACACAGAAAGGACCTGGGATGGCCTGAGGTTCGAACCCGGGACCTTCTTGCTGAGAGGCAACAGTGCTAACTACTGGGGGGCCTGATACACTACGTCATCACTATATATCTTGCAAACTGCTGGGGTTGTTTTTTTCTCCTAAAACACCACTACATCTTTCACTCTCCTCCGCAGAACAAACGTACAGGCTACCAAGAGAGGGAATGCAGGTCTTTGAATGAAGGCGTTCTTCCACGCAGCATTACCGCTTTTGTCCACAAGGGTGCGCAAAGTCAATACGAATCCGAAAAGCTGGATCGTCATTTCACAAAACCGAAGTTAAACAAGTGGTTGAATGCTTTGGATCCTAAAAAAACCAAAAAAGCGACATGCAGTATTTTCTCTGCACTTGACCCGGTGTTTGTGCTGCGCTTTGTGCCTGTTCGCCTGCATCCATCCCTCTGCAGAGGATCCATTTTACCAAAGCGTGGTGATAAAGGGGGGATATCTACCACCAGTGACTGACACGTGTTATCTCCCTGGCACAGAGGGAGAGGGCAGAGGGCGCACGCGTGGAGAGAGGAAAGAAACATAAGGGACTCGGGAACAGGAGACGAGAGAGAGGACACAAAGGAGTAGTAAATGAGATAGGAGGTAGACCTTAAAGGAGTATTTCGGGGGTTTTTTTCTTACAACCTGGGTCTTATTTTTGTTGCTTTTGCCATTGCGCATGTCAGTTATGAGATCATTCTACTAAAGGGCTTCACTGGCCATTCTGGATTCGGGACCTACACTGGACAACGCCGTCTTATGGGGCAACTGACTGTCCTCTACCCAAAAACGACCCTATAGGTCGTTTGTACAAGCAGCTTAATACGACCTGTTGTTACGTTTTAAAGTTAAGCGGCCTCTAGCGGTCGTGCTGCCAATAGCAATCTTAGTTACTATTCTAGACGGCGAAACAACACAAAAACGACCCTATAGGTCGTTTGTACAAGCAGCTTAATACGAACTATTGTTACGTTTTAAAGTTGAGCGACCTCTAGCGGTCGTGCTGCCAATAGCAATCTTAGCTACTATTCTAGACGGCGAAACAACACAAAAACGACCCTATAGGTCGTTTGTACAAGCAGCTTAATACGACCTATTGTTAGGTTTTAAAGTTAAGCGGCCTCTAGCGGTCGTGCTGCCAATAGCAATCTTAGTTACTATTCTAGACGGCGAAACAACACAAAAACGACCCTATAGGTCGTTTCTACAAGCAGCTTAATACGACCTATTGTTAGGTTTTAAAGTTGAGCGGCCTCTAGCGGTCGTGCTGCCAATAGCAATCTTAGTTACTATTCTGGACGGCGAAACAACACAAAAACGACCCTATAGGTCGTTTGTACAAGCAGCTTAATACGACCTATTGTTAGGTTTTAAAGTTAAGCGGCCTCTAGCGGTCGTGCTGCCAATAGCAATCTTAGTTACTATTCTAGACGGCGAAACAACACAAAAACGACCCTATAGGTCGTTTGTACAAGCAGCTTAATACGACCTATTGTTACGTTTTAAAGTTAAGCGACCTCTAGCGGTCAGCCTGCCAATAGCAATCTTAGTTACTATTCTAGACGGCGAAACAACACAAAAACGACCCTATAGGTCGTTTGTACAAGCAGCTTAATACGACCTATTGTTACGTTTTAAAGTTGAGCGACCTCTAGCGGTCGTGCTGCCAATAGCAATCTTAGTTACTATTCTAGACGGCGAAACAACACAAAAACGACCCTATAGGTCGTTTGTACAAGCAGCTTAATACGACCTATTGTTACGTTTTAAAGTTGAGCGGCCTCTAGCGGTCGTGCTGCCAATAGCAATCTTAGTTACTATTCTAGACGGCGAAACAACACAAAAACGACCCTATAGGTCGTTTGTACAAGCAGCTTAATACGACCTGTTGTTACGTTTTAAAGTTGAGCGGCCTCTAGCGGTCGTGCTGCCAATAGCAATCTTAGTTACTATTCTAGACGGCGAAACAACACAAAAACGACCCTATAGGTCGTTTGTACAAGCAGCTTAATACGACCTATTGTTAGGTTTTAAAGTTAAGCGACCTCTAGCGGTCGTGCTGCCAATAGCAATCTTAGTTACTATTCTAGACGGCGAAACAACACAAAAACGACCCTATAGGTCGTTTGTACAAGCAGCTTAATACGACCTATTGTTACGTTTTAAAGTTGAGCGGCCTCTAGCGGTCGTGCTGCCAATAGCAATCTTAGTTACTATTCTAGACGGCGAAAACGCACTGACTACATAATTATTCTATAGTCCTCAAATTGTTTTTAGGACTATTTACTGACTGCTTACCTGTATCCGCCTGTCTATGAGGCGTTGTAAAAAGGACGTCAACAAGTAGATAAAAACCCACAAGTATCTATGCTATATCGCCTACCGCCGGTAGGGGCGCTAATTTAGGAAACGCTCCTGTGGGTCGTATTAGAATCAGAGGGTATACGACCTATGTGGTCGTCCAGGTTGGAGGACTTGTAGGAACACAAACATATTTCAGCAAGTCCAATTTAACCGAGTTATGTGAAAACCATATTCGGAAGTGAAAAAGGAAAGCGCAAGTTATTACCCGAAATGTCCGCTGACCAGCTTACTGAGCGACATCCTGGTTTATCCTGCAGGGATGACCACACTATACTTACCAGAGGTAGCGATAACCAGCGACAAGCTACCCGGCCAGCAGGGTAGAGAAGTCATGGATAATGGGAAATCATTATATTAATATGACATTATGGTGTCGTGTTTTTAAGCGACACGGTGGCGCAGTGACGCGGTCGCCTCACAGCAAGAAGATGCTGGGCTCGACCCCAGAGGTTGTCCAATTTTGGGGGTCGTCCCGGGTCATCCTCTGTGTGGAATTTGCATGTTCTCCCCGTGTCTGTGTGGGTTTCCTCCGGGGGCTCCGGTTTCCTCCCACAGTCCAAAGACATGTAGGCCAGGTGACTCGGCCGTACTAAATTGTCCTTTGGTGTATGTGTGTGTGTGCGTGTGTGTGTGTGTGTCGGCCCTGTGATGGCCTGGCGGCCTTTCCAGAGTGTGTCCCCGGTCTGCTGCCCAATGACTGCTGGGATAGGCTGCAGCGACCCCGAGAGCAGGATAAGTGGTTTGGATAATGGATGGATGGATGGATGGATGGATGGATGGATGGATGGCTGGATGTTGTTTTAGTTGTTGTTGAAAGGACAGGCATAATGGAACATTTCTCCAGTGGTTTCCTGCAGTATAATTAGTACTGATGGGTTACATAGTCACTTTGTACAATATAAAATCCTCTGCACTAATGCTGTCGAGTATAATTTCCACAGTTGGAAACGTAGTTAAGCCACCCCAGAGATACAGAAACTGTTGGGAGCGTTCCCCATGCAGTCCCTGTGGCATATATATCCATCCATCTTTGCTGAATCACATTAGTAGATGAGTGTGCGACGCACGAAACGAGCTTGTGCTGCTATGTATTGGAAGATTTTTCCTACATCTATATTAATACTCCACTCCTCATTAGTTGAGCACTTTCACCATTGACGGTTTTTGGGGAAAAAAGTTGTATATATATATATATATATAGAGAGAGAGAGAGAGAGAGAGAGAGAGAGAGAGAGAGAGAGAGAGAGAGAGAGAGAGAGAGAGAGAGAGAGGGAGAGATGGAGAGAGAGAGAGAGAGAGAGAGAGAGAGAGCGCCATCAATAGAAGGCCACGGGGGGAAAACGGTCAGAATCACAGTTTTGATTTTTAAAGAGTTGTTGCCCTTAAGCTGCTCCCCAAGCGCCGGAGTTTCTCCCCACAAATGATTAACACCTAAAACGATCCAAGTCCTGAGTTCGACTCACTTTTTAAAAAACAAGTATAATGAAGGAACGACCAAAGTCCAATGCGTACGAAGGAAAAACGATCACAGTGTCGCCGGCGAGGGCCTGGTCAGATCACATGACCGGATCCAGCCAATGGCGATGTCGGAGGTTTTGTAAACGGTGTTCAAAATGTCCAAAGGAATTGAATCAAGTGCAACTGGACAAGTCCAGGGACCTACACTGGACAACGCCGTCTTATGGGGCAACTGACTGTCCTCTACCCAAAAACGACCCTATAGGTCGTTTGTACAAGTTATTGAATCAAGTCCAACTGGACAAGTCCAGTTGCACTTGATTCAATAACTACGACCTGGACGAATTAGAACATTCACAGACGGTGTTCAAAAGGGCGAAACCCATTGCTGATCGACCGGCCGTTATTCAGACCCCTAAAAAACGCACTGAACACGAAAGAAAGAAAAAATCAGACTATCAAGCCATACAAGAGGTGACGAGTGTGAATGCTCTTTAAAGTGCTCGGAGAAATTCAGCGGCGAAGAGAAAGATGGGTCGAGGGATCGTTTCAACTCCATGGAAACCAAAGAAGGCCAGGATTCCTTCCTCTGTGCCTCTGTGCCTGCGAAAGCAACAGCCAGGCGAAGGCCGCGCCAAAACGAAGGAGTCGCTAAGTTTAAAGACTGTTCTTCTGAGTACACAGTGCAACTCATGAGGGAGGGAGGGGGGGAGGGAAGGAGGGAGGGAGGGCAACGCTTTGGAACAGAAGGTCAGCCGTTCATCGCGTTGCTCGGCACCACGAACCGGAGAGTGCTAACGATCAGGGCTGCTGTGACCAAGACGGGTCAGTGCAGCACTGGGCACCAAGTTGGGAAGTTCACTACACGTCTACTTTCAGCAGTTCCATATTACAGTGGAGTAAAAGATAAAGTAAAGAGAAAACACTTGATGAATTTGGACCCTAAAGAATGCCGTGTTATCAGGTCTTCCATGTGGGAGGTATACATTAATTAGCCTTTCCAAAGGAGCTGAATCGAGTGCAGCTGGACTTGGTATATATCCGTGAAGACGTTTCGCCTCTCATCCGAGAGGCTTCCTCAGTTCGTGCCTTTCTGACTAGACCAAGCTAGTCTGACTGGCTGCTGATGAGACTCAGATATTTATCCTCTTTGGAGTCGTTATCAGAGCTATCAAACTGAGGAAGCCTCTCGGATGAGAGGCGAAACGTCTTCACGGATATATACCAAGTCCAGTTGCACTCGATTCAACTCCTTTGGATAACCATGACCTGGATGAAGGAGAACATTCACAGACATTAATTAGCCTAACGACAAATGAACATTTTGTTCTGTTTATTGTCTCAATTTGTTTGTACTTGACTGATATTGAAAATAAATGTTCGCAGATACCAATATTGATTTCAGCGCAAATGAAATGTCGATATCTCGATATCATAAATAAACATACACAATAGGAGATGAGTATTATAATTCCCTTAACTTTTATTTTCTTTTTCTCAGGGCGTCCTCCGGTAGATAAGAGGGCCCAGCAGGATAATCCACCCCACAAATTGAGGCCAGAAGTGGCAGAGGCGGTCGTCAAGCATGCAGGAAGTCCCACTATTCCCTCGGGACAGCTCGGAAAGTTCACCGGCCCTGAGGAGTTAAATGTAAGTACAACGCATGACACGTTCATGAGAGCGCACCCTGGTGGCGTGCGTGTTTCCTACGAAACCTATCGTACGATATTCAACACAAAGTTCGTCTCTGGCGGCCCCCTCAAGTGCGCCTATGCAGCCCCAATTCCAATCCGCCAGGAGAAATACAAGGACTTGCCATGTTTGGGAAAACCCTGCAGCCCAGCCAGTCAGGATTTCTTCCCAAACCTTCCAGTGATTGAACAACCAGCACACTACGGTGCTTCATCTGACGCCGATTAGGATTAGTTTCACACAAAAGTGTCAAGCTCTCCATTTGATCATGTAGGAGACAGTATAAAACCAGAACTGACTTTATTAAGTGGTCATTTTGAGTACCTGGATTTATTTCCCCCCACAAAAACTCACCACACATACTGTAACGTACTTTTATGAATATTTTTTATATTACTCTTGCCTCTGCAATGCTATATTCTTTTTCTTAACTTTGTTCATTAAGTTTTACATGAAAATACAAGTGCGCCAGCAGTGCATTACAAAAAAAAATTATCCAAAACAGCTATACATATATATGCATATATACGATAAACTTCCCTATTATCAAATTACTGTAAAAAAGTGACAATCAAAAATGGTATACACAAAAACAGCATTACTGCCTCAGAAAATAACCTGAAAATAACAATAAATAGATAGATAGATAGATAGATAGATAGATAGATAGATAGATAGATAGATAGATAGATAGATAGATAGATAGATAGATAGATAGATAGATAGATAGATAGATAGATAGATAGATGGATAGATGGATAGATGGATGGATGGATGGATGGATGGATGGATGGACGGACGGACGGACGAACGAACGAACGAACAAATAAATAAATAAATAAAGTGGAAAAACAAAAAAGCAGCCAAGAGGGGGGGCTGGACAAAAAACAAAAACAAAACATCAGTCAGCAAACAGTGGTGTCCCTACTAGACAATACTGTAACGAGCATCGACAAGCAGACACGCCGGCCCCCAACCAACGGGCCGGACCCCCCAGCTGACCGGCCAACGCACCCACCCACCCACCCACCCACGCACGCCACAATACACTGGTATAACAGCAGTTAAACTGCCCCCAGCCCAGCATCAGTAGCCCTGTAAACCATTAAAAAGTGTATCAGTCCGGGATAAATGGGAAACTTATGCGATTAATAAATTGAAAAAACGGACCCCATCATATCTGCAATTTACCAGCAGCACCACTCAGTGAAAGTCCAAGTTTTTCTAATTTGAGAAAATAGAGAACGTCTCGAGCCCAGCGAAAATAAGAAGGTGACGCCTGTCACTTCCATTTAATTACTATTAGTCTCCTGGCCAGGAAAGTGGTAAAAGCCAGGAGGCCTTTTCTTAACTGCAGAGAGACTTGGCAACATAGGAAAGACTCCAAGCAACGCACCAAAAGCGTCAGGCTCCACTTTTTCCCCACTTATCACAGAAATTATATTAAAAACTTCTGTCCAATATTTACGCAAAGATGGGCAAAGCCAGAGCTTATGTATAAGATCCGCAGGTGAATGCTGGCATCTGCTGCATGCAGGGGACACCCCATCATAGAACTCTGACAAACGAGCATTAGCATAATGGGTACGATGAACCAATTTACACTGAATAAGGCTATGCCTCGCGCACATAGAGGATTTATGAACTCGTTTTAAAATCTCCGCCCAAATGTCCTCTGACATTGCCTCCCCCCAGATCCTTCCCCCATCACACCTAAATGGAATTTAAGGGGTCCGGACGTAAAAGATAAATCTGGTTATACATATATGAGATGGAGCCTTTTAAGGTTGGGATTGGTGTCAGGAAACCATCTGGAGCAGAATCGTGAGGCGGGTGGGGAAACGTGGGAAACGGGTTATGAGCAAAGCTCCGGACCTGCAGAGATCTGGAAAACGTGTTGCTCGGGACGGGAAAACTTGTCTGACAATTGCTGAAAAGAGGCAAAAACATTATCAATATACAAGTCTTTAAAGGTGTTGATGCCCAGCCTTTCCCCACCTTAAAAAGACACTATCCGTGAGGGAAGGAGGGGAGACGTGATTGGCGGCTAGTGGAGCAAAGGTAGAAAAGGTCTGTAGGCCAAAGAAGAGCTTAAAGTGCACCCTGCAATGCTATATTCTTTTAACATGCAGTGTATGCTGTGGAGTAAGTTTCACTTGAACATTGGGGGGGGGGGACACATTTAGCAGGGGGTCAGGGGGTCCTCCCCTGGAAATTTTGAGCATCACACATTTAATTTCCTGCATTCTGGTGAATTTGTATGCACCGATTTGCTCTTTTTCTACATCAGTTTATTGTGGAAAAGTAGATCCATTTGAACTAACACAATGCCCTTGGCACAAATTGGTTTGTAGATGTACCTACTATGTTATCTCATGTGCCCGAAATTATCAGTTCAAGTTCATTTAAGCTAACATAAACGTCTAGGGGCTACTGTTAGCAAGCGCTAGCTAGCTAGCTAGCTAGCTAGTTTGTGAGGGGGTCTGAAGTGACCTTTTTTGCCGAGGGAGTTAACATTATCATTCATGATATATTTTTTGGGGGGGGGGGTAAATTCACCTCTTCTGAATATTGAGGGGGACATGTTCCCCCCTTACCCCCTCGTAAGTTACGCCCATGGGTGTATGTGTGCATTTTGAGATTTTAAATTTTTTTTTAATTACCTTGCTCGGGTTATCTTGGAGTTGATACCAGGATTTGAGGGGGGGGGATAAATTCACCTCTTCTGAATATTGAGGGGGACATGCCCCCCCTGACCCCCCTCGTAAGTTACGCCCATGGGTGTATGTGTGCATTTTGAGATTTTAATTTAATTTTTTTTTAATTACCTTGCTCGGGTTATCTTGGAGTTGATACCAGGGTTTGAGGGGGGGGGATAAATTCACCTCTTCTGAATATTGAGGGGGACATGTCCCCCCCCTGACCCCCTCGTAAGTTACGCCCATGGGTGTATGTGTGCATTTTGAGATTTTATTTTAATTTTTTTTTAATTACGTTGCTCGGGTTATCTTGGAGTTGATACCAGGGTTTGAGGGGGGGGGGTTAATTAATATCATTGTGGTGCCGCTGTTGTAACGGTTAGCGAGTCGGCCTGGAGACTGTAAGGTCCCGGGCTCGAGTCGCAGCCGGGACCCCCTCAGCGACGTGTCCTTGGGGTAGACTTTTACACCGTTTTGTCTTGCTCCATCCGGGTGTAGTAAATAGATAGCAGCTGTCCGGGGGGGGGGTAAGGTATCACCTTTTCCACTTTGCACAGCACAGACCGGGATAAGCTCCAGCTCCCTTGGGCCTGTGTAGGCCCATAAAGGCATTTTAATGTCTTAATGTCATTAGATAATGTTACATTTATATCACATTTGTCTGTTTGCAACATGTGATTAAAATCTTTCCGCGGTCACTTTTTACTTCTATTTCCTACTAAGTACACTAAATAAAGGAGTACGATGGAAAACCGACCCAAGTCCGAATGCCAACGACAGCGGCTAGAGTATCTGATATTTAACCAATAACCTTCTTGTTTATATTTCCTAGCTAACATGTTCAGCAAGCACCGTGGGTATAGAATCAAAGCATCATTTGTATGTGAAGTCTGTGACAGCGTTTTGAGTCGTTAAAATTGATTTTCTCAAAAAAAATAAATAAAAATGTGACTGCGGTCGTTTTTCCCCTGTGGCCTTGTGTGCGTGTGTGTGTGTGTGTGTGTGTGTGTGTGTGTGTGTGTGTGTGTGTGTGTGAGATTGCTTATGGCATGAAACAGGCTTGTACTGTCTCATAAAGAATTTACTTGACTAACTGGATTACATATATATATATATAGATATATATATATATATAGATAGATAGATATATATATATAGATAGATATAGATATATATATAGATAGATATATAGATATATATATATAGATATATAGATATATATAATCTAGAGAGAGAGAGAGAGAGAGAGCGAGAGAGAGAAGGTTGAAAATTGGCGGATTTTCCCTTTAAGGCTCGTGTTCTGTTACCCCATAAGATACTGAAGCAGTGTTTAGCGATGGCCCAGTGTCCAGAATCCCTCAAAGGAGGCCGGGGACTGCAGCAAGCTTATAACCAACATGCCCAGTGGCCAAAACTACAACAGTAAGACCCGGGTCGTAACAAG
>JAJHIY020002170.1:42500-92276 GCA_022114975.2 Lampris megalopsis | reverse complement strand
CACGACACGACGATGTTAAGCAAGACGGACGTAGAAGTGGGACGGAGGTAGAAGCAGGACGGAGTAAAACCAGAATCAGGACGGAGGTAGAAGCAGGGCGGAGGTGAAAGCAGAATCAGGACGAAGGTAGAAGCAGGGCGGAGGTGAAAGCAGAATCAGGGCGGAGGTGAAAGCAGGACGGAGGTGAAAGCAGAATCAGGGCGGAGGTGAAAGCAGAATCAGGGCGGAGGTGAAAGCAGGGCGGAGGTGAAAGGGTTAATCTGCAGGGCTATCAGGAAACCATCGATGGGGAGCGGACAGCTGGGATTGCTATTGCTGATGGAGGAGTCCTCTGGGTGGTGACATACTAGAAAGTTTTATGAGTAACACAAAACGGCAACTGGCAATAAACTCAGACGCAGGGTCGGGACTCTACTGAAATGTGCACGAGCTGGACGAGGGGATGAGAGAGGCCACGTTATTTACCTTTAGCGGGGCTCTATTGACACGTGCTGCAGCTCGAGCCAGACAACACTGTGCCTCGTCCCACCCCGCAACCAAATGTGTGTGTCGCATCCTGAGGCAGCGGGTCAGGACACACACAGTAGTCACAACATGCGCCCAGACACCCAGGCAGTAGTTACCCCCCCCCCGAACAGGCGCCCCGACCGACCGACCAGAGGAGGCGCTAGTGCAGCGACGAGGACACATACCCACATCCGGCTTCCCACCCGCAGACACGGCCAATTGTGTCCGCAGGGACGCCCGACCAAGCCGAAGGTAACACGGGGATTCGAACCGGCGATCCCCGTGTTGGTAGGCAACGGAATAGACCCGCGACGCCACCCGGACGCCCCACTCTCTCTCATTAAGGCTCGGCAGAGGGGGTGGAGCAGCGACCGGGACGGCTCGGAAGAGCGGGATGGGTGGCCCGGTACGATTCAGGTGGAAAAAGGGAAGAATTAAAAAAAATAAAATAAAAGGTATTTCAGAGGTTGTGTCACGTTACATGTTACATGTCGTAAACACTTTACATGTCGTAATGACGTTACATGTCGTAAACACGTTACATGTTACATGTCGTAAACACGTTACATGTTACATGTCGTAAACACGTTACATGTTACATGTCGTAAACACGTTACATGTTGTAAACACGTTAGATGTTGTAAACCCGCAACATGTTGGGGTTTAAAAGCCATGCTGACGTTAAAAGGGCTGACGTGTGTGTGTGTATGTGTGTGTGTATGTGTGTGTGTGTGTGTGTTATGAGTGGAGAGTTAAAGGTTCAGTTTCTCTGGATGACTGATAGAATGTTAAACAAGTGCTGGCCTCCTTTACCGTCAACCTAAAATAACACCACTTGCGCTCTCTGTCTCTCTCTCTCTCTCTCTCTCTCGTCTCCCTTTCCCTTGCTCTCTCTGTCTCTCTCCCTCCTTTCTCTCTCTCCCTCCTATCTCTCATCTCCCTTTCCCTTGCTCTTTGCTTCTCTCCTTCTCTCCCTCCTTTCTCTCTCTCCCCCTTTCCCTTGATCTCTCTGCCTCTTTGTCTCTCTCCCTCCTTTCTCTCTCTCCCCTTTCCCTCTCTCTCTCGCTCTCATCCCCCTTTCCCTTGCTCTCTCTGCCTCTCTCTTTGTCTCTCCCCCTCCTCCCCCCCCCCCCTCTCTCTCTCTCTCCATACAACTTGCTCTTCTTCGTCCTCTGGAGTGGTCAGTACATCAGGGTGGACTTTGTGGTTCTTGGCACATCTCTTCCCGACACCCTCCATGTTCCAGCTGCTGTACAGCTGAATCCTTTAGGGTTTTGTTGATAGCTCATCTCTCTCTCTCTCTCTCTCTCTCTCTCTCTCTCTCTCTCTCTCTCTCTCTCTCTCTCTCTCTCTCTCTCTCTCTCTCAATTCAACAGGGCTGTATTGGCATGACCATATTCAGTTACACAGTCGGCCAAAGCACAAGGTGGTACAAAACACTACAGTACACTTTATAACATACCCACTATAACAGAAAACCAACCAATTCAACAATATTTAGTAGTGCAACATTAAATGAACTTGAAGGGCAAAAAAGAGAAGAACAAAAGGTAGAGAGAGAAGGAAGAATCTCTGTGTGTGTGTGTGTGTGTGTGTGTGTGTGTGTGTGTGGACGGGGGTGCTCACTCACTGTCCCTCAGATTGTGACATGCAACAATATATCTGCCTGCTGTGTTGCAGCTTGTCTTCTCCTCCCCCAGTCGGATGGCTAGTTTGTCTTCTCCTCCCCCAGTAGGATGGCTAGTTCGTCTTCTCCTCTCCCAGTAGAATGGCTAGGTTGTCTTCTCCTCTCCCAGTAAGATGGCTAGTTTGTCTTCTCCTCTCCCAGTAAGATGGCTAGTTTGTCTTTGCCTCCCCCAGTCAGATGGCTAGTTTGTCTTCTCCTCCCCCAGTAGGATGGCTAGTTTGTCTTTGCCTCCCCCAGTCAGATGGCTAGTTTGTCTTCTCCTCTCCCAGTAAGATGGCTAGTTTGTCTTCTCCTCCCCCAGTCGGATGGCTAGTTTGTCTTCTCCTCCCCCAGTAGGATGGCTAGTTCGTCTTCTCCTCTCCCAGTAGAATGGCTAGGTTGTCTTCTCCTCTCCCAGTAAGATGGCTAGTTTGTCTTCTCCTCTCCCAGTAAGATGGCTAGTTTGTCTTTGCCTCCCCCAGTCAGATGGCTAGTTTGTCTTCTCCTCCCCCAGTAGGATGGCTAGTTTGTCTTTGCCTCCCCCAGTCAGATGGCTAGTTTGTCTTCTCCTCTCCCAGTAAGATGGCTAGTTTGTCTTCTCCTCCCCCAGTCGGATGGCTAGTTTGTCTTCTCCTCCCCCAGTAGGATGGCTAGTTCGTCTTCTCCTCTCCCAGTAGAATGGCTAGGTTGTCTTCTCCTCTCCCAGTAAGATGGCTAGTTTGTCTTCTCCTCTCCCAGTAAGATGGCTAGTTTGTCTTTGCCTCCCCCAGTCAGATGGCTAGTTTGTCTTCTCCTCCCCCAGTAGGATGGCTAGTTTGTCTTTGCCTCCCCCAGTCAGATGGCTAGTTTGTCTTCTCCTCTCCCAGTAAGATGGCTAGTTTGTCTTCTCCTCCCCCAGTCGGATGGCTAGTTTGTCTTCTCCTCCCCCAGTAGGATGGCTAGTTCGTCTTCTCCTCTCCCAGTAGAATGGCTAGGTTGTCTTCTCCTCTCCCAGTAAGATGGCTAGTTTGTCTTCTCCTCTCCCAGTAAGATGGCTAGTTTGTCTTTGCCTCCCCCAGTCAGATGGCTAGTTTGTCTTCTCCTCCCCCTGTAGGATGGCTAGTTTGTCTTTGCCTCCCCCAGTCAGATGGCTAGTTTGTCTTCTCCTCCCCCAGTCGGATGGCTAGTTTGTCTTCTCCTCCCCCAGTAGGATGGCTAGTTCG
The DNA here is from genome assembly GCA_022114975.2 of Lampris megalopsis. Classification (NCBI taxonomy): domain Eukaryota; kingdom Metazoa; phylum Chordata; class Actinopteri; order Lampriformes; family Lampridae; genus Lampris; species Lampris megalopsis. The sequence goes on along the minus strand of JAJHIY020002170.1, from coordinate 88,901 downwards.
TCTTCTCCTCTCCCAGTAGAATGGCTAGGTTGTCTTCTCCTCTCCCAGTAAGATGGCTAGTTTGTCTTCTCCTCTCCCAGTAAGATGGCTAGTTTGTCTTTGCCTCCCCCAGTCAGATGGCTAGTTTGTCTTCTCCTCCCCCTGTAGGATGGCTAGTTTGTCTTTGCCTCCCCCAGTCAGATGGCTAGTTTGTCTTCTCCTCTCCCAGTAAGATGGCTAGTTTGTCTTCTCCTCCCCCAGTCGGATGGCTAGTTTGTCTTCTCCTCCCCCAGTAGGATGGCTAGTTCGTCTTCTCCTCTCCCAGTAGAATGGCTAGGTTGTCTTCTCCTCTCCCAGTAAGATGGCTAGTTTGTCTTCTCCTCTCCCAGTAAGATGGCTAGTTTGTCTTTGCCTCCCCCAGTCAGATGGCTAGTTTGTCTTCTCCTCCCCCAGTAGGATGGCTAGTTTGTCTTTGCCTCCCCCAGTCAGATGGCTAGTTTGTCTTCTCCTCTCCCAGTAAGATGGCTAGTTTGTCTTCTCCTCCCCCAGTCGGATGGCTAGTTTGTCTTCTCCTCCCCCAGTAGGATGGCTAGTTCGTCTTCTCCTCTCCCAGTAGAATGGCTAGGTTGTCTTCTCCTCTCCCAGTAAGATGGCTAGTTTGTCTTCTCCTCTCCCAGTAAGATGGCTAGTTTGTCTTTGCCTCCCCCAGTCAGATGGCTAGTTTGTCTTCTCCTCCCCCAGTAGGATGGCTAGTTTGTCTTTGCCTCCCCCAGTCAGATGGCTAGTTTGTCTTCTCCTCCCCCAGTAGGATGGCTAGTTTGTCTTCACCTCCCCCAGTAGGATGGCTAGTTTGTCTTCTCCTCCCCCAGTAGGATGGCTAGTATGTCTTCTCCTCCCCCAGTAAGAAGGCTAGTTTGTCTTTGCCTCCCCCAGTCAGATGGCTAGTTTGTCTTCTCCTACCCCAGTACGATGGCTAGTTTTTCTTGTCCTTTCCCAGTAAGATGGCTAGTTTGTCTCCTCCTCCCCCAGTCGGATGGCTAGTTTGTCTTCTCCTCCCCCAGTAAGATGGCTAGTTTGTCCTCTCCCCCCCCCCCAGTCGGATGGATAGTTTGTCTTCTCCTCCCCCAGTAGTATGGCTAGTTTATCTTGTCCTCCCCCAGTAGGATGGCTAGTTTGTCTTCTCCTCCCCCAGTAGGATGGCTAGTTTGTCTTCTCCTCTTCCAGTAAGATGGCTAGTTTGTCTTCTCCTCCCCCAGTAGGATGGCTAGTTCGTCTTCTCCTCTCCCAGTAGCATGGCTAGTTTGTCTTCTCCCCCCCCCCCAGTCGGATGGATAGTTTGTCTTCTCCTCTCCCAGTAAGATGGCTAGTTTGTCTTCTCCTCCCCCAGTAGGATGGCTAGTTCGTCTTCTCCTCTCCCAGTAGAATGGCTAGTTTGTCTTCTCCTCTCCCAGTAAGATGGCTAGTTTGTCTTCTCCTCTCCCAGTAAGATGGCTAGTTTTTCTTCTCCTCTCCCAGTAAGATGGCTAGTTTGTCTTTGCCTCCCCCAGTCAGATGGCTAGTTTGTCTTCTCCTCCCCCAGTAGGATGGCTAGTTTGTCTTTGCCTCTCCCAGTAGTATGGCTAGTTTGTCTTCTCCTCCCCCAGTAGGATGGCTAGTTCGTCTTTGCCTCCCCCAGTAGGATGACTAGTTTGTCTTCTCCTCTCCCAGTAGGATGGCTAGTCTGTTGATGTCAGGGAGGCTTCTGAAGTTTGGGTGGATCTGTTCATTTTTTGGGTAGTAATGATTTCTAATTTGGTTATACTCAGGACAGGTGATGAAGAAGTGCAGCTCTGTCTCCACCTCTTCCATGTCGCAGCGTGAGCACAGCCTCTCTTCTGCCGGCAGCCATGGCTGTTTGTGTCGGCCTTTTTCTATGGCCAGGCCGTGCTCACTGAGTCTGTACTTTGTCAAGGTGGTTCTCAGTTCGGTGTCAGTCACTGCGTGCAGATATTCTGCCACAGTGTACTTTTTAGGGCCAGATAGTATTGCATTTTATGTTGGTTTTAGTTTGTGTGCCCCAATAAGTAATATAATTTAGTTTTTGTTGAGTTATAATTTCATGGATTCTGATGTTCTGGTCCTGAGGCTGTGAATTGTTAGTGAACTGAGCTTCAGGACCAGCTGAGTGAGGGGACTGGTTTTGCTCAACTCTTGGTATCGCAAGGCTTTGTAATGGTATGAGTGGGGGTCACAGTTTTTCAAATGTTGCCAGACTTTGATTGCTCTTTTCTGTATTATGATCAGTAATGGATATTTGCCTAATTCTGCCCTGCATGCGTTGTTATCCTCTGGACGTGTAAGAGGTTCTGGCAGAACTCTGCATGCAGGGTCTCAATTGGATGTTTGTCCCAGTTGCTAAATTCTTGATTTATAATTGGATCCCACATTTCACTGCCATAATGGGCAATTGGTTTGACTACTGATTGGAATATTTTCAGCCAGATTCTAATTGGCATGTCTGCAAAAATGTGTCGTTACATGGCATAGAAAGCCCTGTGTGGTTTTTCCTTCAGTTCATTCACTGCCAGATTAAAATGTCCTGTGTTGCTGATTTTTAGTCCTAAATAATTATAGTTCTGGGAATGTTCAATGTGGTTTCCTCCTACTGTGAATGTATATTTCATTCCCTGAGATCTGGATCTTCTTTGAAAAGTCATGGTTTTGGTCTTTTTCCTGTTTACTGCCAGGGCCCGGGTCTGGCAGTACTGCTCCAGCAGGTCCAGGTTCTGCTGTAAGCCCTGTGGAGTAGGAGACAGCAGAACCAGGTCGTCTGCATAGAGCAGGAATTTGATGTCTGAGTTGTGTAGAGTGAGGCCGGGTGCTGCGGATTGGTCTAGAGTTTTTGCCAATTCATTGATGTAAATGTTGAACAAAGTTGGACTCAAGCAGCATCCCTGCCTCACTCCACGCTCCTGAGAGAGGAAATTATTTCTTTTATCACCAATTTTTACGCCGCACTTATTTTCTGTGTACATTGATTTAATGATGTCATAGGTTTTACCCCCCACACCACTTTCAATAACTTTGTAAAACTATCCTTGGTGCCAGATAGAGTCAAAAGCGTTTCCTGAAATCAATGAAGCATGCAAAAATCCTGTTTTTATTTTGGACTACGTGTTTATCCATTAGGGTGTGCAGGGTGTAAATATGATCAGATGTGCGGTAATTTGGTAAAAATTTCAATTTGGCTTCTACTCAAGACGTGCTTCGTAGGGAAGTATAGCAGTCTCGCTCTCTCTCCCTCCCTCCCTCTGTCTCGCTCTCTCTCGCTCTCCGCCTCTCTCCAGCTCTCTCTCGCTCCCCCCCCCCTCTGTCTCTCTTCATATCACTTGCTCTTCTTCATCCTCTGGAGTTGTCAGTACATCAGGGTGGACTTTGGGGTTCTTGGCACATTTCTTCCCAACACCCTCCATGTTCAAGCTGCTGTACAGCTGAATCCTTTAGGGTTTTGTTGATAGCCATCAGGTTCTCCCCCCCCCCCTCTCTCTCCATATCACTTGCTCTTCTTCGTCCTCTGGAGTGGTCAGTACATCAGGGTGGACTTTGGGGTTCTTGGCACATTTCTTCCCAACACCCTCCATGTTCCAGCTGCTGTACAGCTGAATCCTTTAGGGTTTTGTTGATAGCCATCAGGTCCTCTCTCTCTCTCTCTCTCTCTCTCTCTCTCTCTCTCTCTCTCTCTGTGTGTGTGTGTGTGTGTGTGTGTGTGTGTGTGTGTGTGTGTGTGAAAGAGAGTGTATTTATGGGTACATATGAAAGTGTGCTGCTTTTTAATAGACCATCATTTAGCAATTACTACCTCTGTGTAGCTGAGAGATCTGAGTTTATTTATTCTTGCACTTCATTAAGAATTAACATAACATACATAATGAGTCGGAGTGTAGGCAGAGGGAGTGTTTTTCTGCACACATGTGGGCTTGCACGGTCTTTCTTGCACAAAAGTCAGTCAAGTGTAAGCCAAGGCAAGCAGATGCATGTGTTCACATATGCACCCATGCATGCACACTTACAGTATGTATACACACACACACACACACGGACAGACACACACATTTACTGCTCCCCCAGATACACACTGACATATATAAACCCACAGAAACACACACGGAGTACGTAATGATTGGACTATTTGGGGTGTCATTGTATTATAATGGTGTTTAAATTGTCTGTGGACGGAACTGTCTGTTTTCCTACATTTCCATTTTCTCACTTTGAGGCAACAGCCTTTTTTTTTTCTTCTTACACATGAGTCCCTGCAGTCCTACACAGAAGATGTCGTAATGGCTTAGCACCGAGGATTCAGTTTCAAAATATCCCGGGGCTGACTGACCCGTTACCCAGCAACATGTCCTCAGCAGAACATGAAACTGGGAATCTTTTTTACATTAGACATGGTCAAGAACATAGCAAAAACACTCGCCTTTTTACTGTAGCCAAGAACCAGCGAACAAAAAGGGTCACTGCTAACAAGTCAACAAATGTGATAATACACCATACACTTTCTGTAGGTGTGTGGTGTAGAATATCCCACCGCATGCTCTGTAGATATATATTCAGGAATCAGGGACAATTTATTGTTATTTCTTTCATGAACTTGCGTACACAAAAGAAATGAAATTACACCTCCCCCAGCCCACAGCAGTGCGACACAAAAGACAAAAACACATCCAAAATTCCCTAAAACGACACCACCAAAAGCATACAAAAACAGAGAACAAAGCAAACACAAACCACAAACAGTTAACAACACAGTCCAAAAAGTTCCACTGTCCAGGAGAACGAACGCCAGCCAGGATGACTGTCGGAACTGCCGGTCTGCGTGGGCTAGCAGTTAGCTTAGCCTGCCCCGCTTCCGTGTCCTGTCCGACCGCCCTCGGTGTTTCCTTCTCGCACACAGCTCCGGCAGGGCCGTGGTCCCTGGGCCCACCGGACGCAGCAGACCAAGCTCCCCCACCCGATCCAACGCTAGCTGTCCCAGCCAGACACCTTCGACACACCTCCACGCAATGACACCAAAAAACAGTCAGCGCTAGGCGACTGCCAGTCTGCATGGACTTGCAGTTAGCTTAGCCTGCCCTGCTTCTGCGTCCCATCAAACTGCCCCTGGTATTACCTCCTCGGGGGCAGCTCCGGTCAGGGCCGTGGTCCCTGGGCCCACAGGACGCAACAGACCAAGCTCTCCCAGCCGATCCAGCGCCAGCTCTCCCGGCCGTCAAACGAAGACAAAACAAACCTGGACGTAGACATGGACAAAGACACTGCATGGATGGCACTGGGCAAGGCCGCCGCAAACGCAAGTTCACGCCGCCATCTTCCCACACTGGCACTGGGTGAGGCCGCTGCAAACGTGAATTTGCGCCGCCATCTTCCCACACCGGATGCGGAAATATGTTCTCAATGCATGACATGCAATTTTGTTTTGCTTTGTTTGTTTGTTTTGGTTACTATTTTCTTTCTTATGTTTTTTATGAATGTAAAATTTTTCATCACTAAAAATGTTCCGCATCACTATTCATTTAATGTTGGTTTACTGTGTTTGTCAGACTACACAAGACGAAGATCTAATTAGCAAGTCTAATGTTCGAGGTTACACGATGTCACAGTCTGCAGGGATGCTTCAGCATAAAACAGCCGTTACAACCTCCTCCCTTTTCTCTACCTGTCTCTCACTTTCCCCCTCCCCAGTCTCTCGCTCCCAGGTTTCCTCAGAACAGCAGGAGGTGCTGATGGAGAACGTGACGCTGATATCTGAGCGTTCCAGGCTGCTCCAGCAGACGCTGGGGGAGGTATCCACGCAGGCAGACCTCCTGGAGAACATCTGGAAGTTGGAGAACCTCTTCCAGAACCACAGTGACTGGCTACAAAGGCTGGAAATCCTCATTAAGGTACAGCAACGGACATTCGCAGTTAGGCAGCGTCCTTATAGGTCAGTCCGTTAAAAAACTGTTCATGGCGTTCGGGTGGCGTAGCGGTCTATTTCATTGCCTACCAACACAGGGATCGCCGGTTTGAATCCCCATGTTACCTCCGGCTTGGTCGGGCGTCTCTTCAGACACAATTGGCCGTGTCTGCGAGTGGGAAGCCGAATGGGGGTTTGTGCCCTGGTCGCTGCACTAGCGCCGCCTCTGGTCGGTCGGGGTGCCTGTTCGTGGGGGAGGGGGAACTTGGGGGAATAGCGTGATCCTCCAACTCGCTACGTCCCCCTGGTGAAACTCCTCACTGTCGGGTGAAAAGAAGCAGCTGGTGACTCCACGTGTATCGGAGGAGGCATGTGGAGTCTGCAGCCCTCCCCGGACCGGCAGAAGGGCTGGAGCAGCGACCGGGACGGCTCGGAAGAGTGGGGTAACTGGCCGGACACAACTTCTGGAGAAAAAGAGGGAAAATAAAAAAAAAAATCTGTTCGAGGGCCTTAATGGTGTTCAACCATACTGAATAAACGGGTCGTGTTACTTTTCTGAGTGTAACCTATTATATTTTCAGTTCAAGATGCTTTCAGCTTTTTATATCAGAGATACCGATCAGAGTGACTGAGAAAACAGTTGCTGTCACCTGACTGATTAGCAGATTAGCAGACTGAGGTTGAATCATTCAACCTCAGTCCTTGATTTGGTTTCATTTGAATTCATCCATCCATCCATCCATCTATCCAGGCTTTTCTACACCCATGTTATCCAATTCAGGACGGTGGGGGGGCTGCAGTCTTTCCTAGCAGGCGCTGGGCAGAAGACAGGGAGACTGTGGTGTGGTCCCTGTGATGTCCAGTCCATCACAGGGACCACACACACGGTCATACACAGACCATTCTCAACTATGGGCAATTTAGAGGCTCCACATTACCTAATGTGCTTGCCCTTGGACTGTAGGGGGTGAAACTGAAATACGCGTATGAAACCCACACAAACATGGAGAACATAGAAACTCCACACAGATGGGCTGGACGTGAACCAAGGACCATCTTGCTGTGAGGTGACAGTGCTACACACTAAGCCATCATACTGCCCGAGCTATTTTTCTCTCCTGAGCACACAGGGGTCAACAGCCACCAAAAAATAGAAGAAAAGACTACTTATTAAAAATAGTGTCACATTAAGATGATCATTTTGCAAAAAAAAGTAAAAAAAAAAACATATCTATATTAACCGATCCAAACACGTACCTTAAATGTGATAAAAGATCCTCAATTTGAGTGTCTGGGTAGCGTAGCGGTCTACTACGTTTCCTACCAACACGGGGATCGCCAGATCGAGTCTCCGTGTTACCTCCAGCTTGGTCGGGCGTCCCTACAGACACAATTGGCCAAGTCTGCGGGTGGGAAGCCGGATGTGGGTATATGTCCTGATCGCTGCAGTAGCGCCTTCTCTGGTCAGTCGGAGCGCCTGTTCAGGGGGGAGGGGGAATAGCGTGACCCTCCCACACGCTACGTTGCCATGGTGAAACTCCTCACTGTCAGGTGAAAAGAAGCAGCTGGCGACTCCACATGTATTGGAGAAGATGTGTGGTGGTCTACAGCCCTCCCCGGATCGGCAGAGAGGGTGGAGCAGAAATCGGGACGGCTTGGAAGAATGGGGGAATTGGCCAAGTACAATTGGGGAGAAAAGGGGGGAAATAAAAATACATAAATAAATAGGTAGAGGATACAATCACCAAGTTTGGCAGTGAAACAGAAAAGTCGCGAGAAGGCATTACTTTTGAAATGAGTAGGGAGTAATGAGTAATCCATTACATTTCAGAGTAAACACGCCAACACTGAATCTGTAGCTACAAACAAGGGAGCATAAGCCCGCCATGCTACTATTTTGACTTGAAATCAAATCGCTCCACTATGAGCTGTATTGGAGGCCCTTTTCCTCAGTATTTAGGGTCCACACACAGCGGGCCGTAATGCTAATGCAGACTTAGCGACAATTTTGTTTGGCGCAAGGTGGTTTTTCTCTCGCTTGGACGCATTTGCCAATTTCCGGGCTCGTCATAACATCGCTTGCACCAAAATAGGCGTGGGGGTGCAGTAGAGGAGGTGTCAGTCGAAATCAGGTGGCACAGTGCTAGTGTGGTGTCAAATAAAACCAAATATTACGCCTGCATCCGTGCCTCGTCAGTCCACGTCTTATTTTGTGAATAATTTAACTAGTGACGACTGTCCTAAAACATTTTTAAACACATAACAAAATATCTGCATGTGTATCATTGTCTTCCAACATAAAACTGTCAACGCGCGTCATTATGCATGGAAAAGAACGAATTGATTCCCGAGGCAGGTTGATCTATTGAAGGTCTCTTGCAGTGCTCGTAGAATGCGCAGGAAAGAGAGAACGACGCTGGTGAGAATGAAGACATGTCGGGCTCCTTTATGCTTCCTTTACGTACGAAAATAAATACGTTTCAAACGTAAATGTCACCGCCCACATACGTCCATGCATCCTTCAGGTTGGCATGGATGTTAAGCAATACATCCACTAGACAGCAGTTCAGTGTCAAACGTTTCTGACAACAACAAACATGAAACCGATGGAGGAGGTCGTTATAATTTACCTGTGCCTTATTGTCCCTGTGGCCTTTGCCCGAGCAACATAACATGTTGTAGCGAATTCGGGAGGGGGGGGGCAGCCGGGAACCACTGCAGCCGGAACACAAACCCGGGTCTCTTGCACCACAGGTGACCAGTCGACTAAAGGGTCTGACCCGTTAGCCAGTGGGCTAGCGAGTCTAGTCATCCGTGGTCGTTACACTACCCCCCTCCTTCGGGAAGCGTGTCCCCGCACTTCAGCATACCAGCTCCCTCACGCCTCTGGGCGCACATGCTTCAGATGGCCTCGCGGTCTCACCATCCCATTTCTCACACCAATTTAGCAAATTTGGGGGGTAGCCAGGGACCGCCGCAGCCAGGACATGAACCCAGGTCATTCGCACCACAGGCAACTGCACTAACTAGTGGACTAAAGGGTCCGACCCTTTAGCCAAGGGCTAGCGAGTCTAGTCATCCACGGTCATTACACTACCCCACTCCTTCGGGAAGCACGTCCTTGCACTTCAGCATATCAGCTCCCTCAGGCCTCTGGAGGTACACATTTCCGATGGCCTCATGGTCTCACCATCCCACTTCTGACACCAATGTAGCGAATCCAGGGGGCAGTCAACTAAAGGGTCAAACCCTTTAGTCGACTAGTTAACATAGTCGCCCGTGGTGTAGGAGTACCGGGTTTGCATCCCAGCTGCCCTCTGAATTCGCTACATTGGTTTCAGAAGTGGGATGGTGAGGGCATCGGAAGCGCGTGCACCCAGAGACGTGAGGGAGCTGATATGCTGAAGCACGGGGACGCGCTTCCCAAAGGAGGGGGGGGTAGTATAACGACCACAGTTGTGTAGACTCGCTAGCCCTTGGCTAACGGACCCTTTAGTCAACTGGTTAATGTAGTCGCCGTGGTGTGGGCGACCCGGGTTCATGTCCCAGCTGCGGTGGTTTCCTGGCTGCCCCCTGACTTCACTACGTTGGTGTCAGAAGTGGGATGGTGAGACCATGAGGCCATCGGAAGTGTGTGCGCCCAGAGGCATGAGGGAGCTGCGATGCTGAAGCGTGGGGACACACTTTCTGAAGGAGGGGGGTAGTGTAACGACCACGGATGAGTAGACTCGCTAGCCGATTGGCTAATGGGTCGGACCCTTTAGTTGTCTGGTTAGCGTGTCGCCCGTGGTGCGGGAGACCCGGGTTCGCGTCCCGGTTGCAGTGGTTCCTGACTGCCCCCAAATTCGCTACAATAAGTTTAAAAATGTTCCACAACTCACACAACCTCCGAGCTTAAATGTTAGCCTGTTAAATAATCATGTTTGCATGTTGTCTCATATCACATTGGAATTTGTATCAATATCTGTTGTAAAGGCACTTGGTGACTCTGTTCCTCCCAACCAAGGACATCAGTTTCCTCCTTGGGAAAGTGTTTCTGCCTTAGCCGGTCTGGACTTTCGCCATCCGTTATGAAATTGGCAGTTCGCTGCGACAGAGAGCACGCTGCTTTTGAAGGGAATGAAAGGAGCTCATTTGATTGGATCTAATTGAAGACAACCCCCACCACTCCTACTGATAATTTATTCCTTCTAATCAATCTTTATACAATTGCGCCTGCGTTGCGCATGATCACCGCTTGCATGTCCTGAAATTAGCAAAAAAGTACTGGCCACACCTAAGATCGACTTGCGCCATGAACCAACGCCAACGCCTTGGACTACACTATGACCCAGAAACTAGAGCCCTATGTGATCCCTCAGTGAGATGCTACCGCTTGTGGTTTTGGTGGCTATGATCGTAACAACAACAATGACGATGATGATGATTATGATAATGGTGATGTTTTAAAGTGATAAATATGACCTGGGTCAGTCCTAAACAACCACGATGATAATAATGAGGGTACTAACAACATGGGGGGGGGCAGGGATGACGGCAGTAATGAAGGTGATGTTGGGAAAGCTAATCTCTCACCCACAGGGTTTGGAAACAGAACTGCGGAGCGTTCAGGCTCACTCTCTTCAGTCCGAGGGCTACCTGGTGCAGCTGGATGAAAAGTTGGCCATCTTGAGCAGCTCCACTTGCAGGAACCTGACAGGCCTCAGTGGGGAACTGGCCCAGGCTTCCAGATGGCTCCGCGACCAGGACCACCTAATCAGGTACTCACAAATAATAACAATGATGCATTTTATTTATACAGTGCTTTTTGAAAGCCTTAAAGACGCTTTACATATATGTAGTAGTAGTAAGTAGACCATCGAACCCCAGCTGTCCAAACAATGTACATTCACAAGGTTTTTTTTTCTTAAATGGCCTAAATAGTTGAAAATACTGCCACTCTTCGATATGTGCATGGAGTGTGAAATCACCAAGGAAAATGAGTTTTTCCTGTCTTTTCTATGGCAGGGAAACCTCGGGAGAGGTGAGTGGGCTGAGAGAGAGGTTTGAGGAGGTCAGCTGGGCGGTTGGAGCTGTCAATCACACTTTCAGCAGTGACATCAGTGTCCACCACATGAAAATACAGGATCTGCAGGTTAGGCATTGTTCAAAGTTTTCAGCCAGCCTGACTTTTTTTTTTGGTACCCACTTCATCACTGTCTGTAAATATTAGTCCTGGACTCAAATGTTCTCAAAAGCCTATATCATCCAAATCGTGTGGAAAAAGAAATTAGCTGCAATTTCACCATCGTTTCTTTGTTTGCAGTAACTGAGAGCAGGTGTCTTAACACCGAGGTGAAGCAAACCCTTAAAATCCAGTGTTAAACAGTAAAAAAAAAAAAAGTCCATTGGTCCAAAAGCACTTAGCCTTTCCTTGCTTCCTGAAATAGTGTTTTTGAGGGACATTTTACGTATTTCAAGCGAGAATTATAGATAACTAATACATGTCATTGTTGTGTTTTTGTCATCCTGTAATCTTCAGATCCAGATCAGCAACATCACAGAGGACACCACTAGTCTGTGGGTGACCCATGTCCACACCGAAGCTCAACTGAGAAACGAGATGGAGATCCTCAACACGATTACCGAGGACCTCCGCCTCAAGGACTGGGAACACTCCATGGCCCTCAAGAATCTCACAATCCTAGAAGGTCAACTCAGAACTACAGCTGTTTTACAATAACTAAACGGTTCACTTTGGGTTGCTGGTAGTGAAATTATTTATCAGATCTCTGGCACAAGGAACTTAGCAAAGGGCTGTTTGCATTTAACAAATGCCAAATCACCTGGGCAGATTCTTTTACTCTTGGGGCTCTAGTTTCTGGACGGTACAAAGCCAGCAGTAGCGCCAATGCAGATGTAGTCACAATTTCGTTGGGCACAAGGTGATTTTTCTTTCACGCGTGGGCACATTTGCTCATTTCCAGGCTCGTCACAATATTGCTTGGGCCAAAATGCACGTAGTGCAGTGCTAATTTGGTGTCAAATCTTCTTCCTCTTCTGGCTGCTCCAATCAGGGGTCGCCACAGTGGATCATCTGTTTACATCTCTTCCTGTCCTCTGCATCTTCCTCTGTCACTCCAACCGCCTGCATGTCCTGCCTCACCACATCCGTAAAACCTTCTGTTTTGTCTTCCTCTTTCCCTCTTGCCTGGCATCTCCATCTTCAGCATCCTTCTCCCAATATACCCAGCATTTCTCCTCCACACATGTCCAAACCATCTCAATTTTGTCTCTCTTGCTTTGTCTCCAAACTGTCCAACCTGAGCTGTCCCTCTAATATACTCCTTCCTAATCCTGTCCAACTTTGTCACTCCCAACGAAACTCTTAGCATCTTCAACTCTGCCACCTCCAGCTCCACCTCCTGTCTTTACATCAGTGCCACCGTCTCCAAAGCATATATCTTGTCTCACTACCATCTTGTAAACCGTCATTCCTACTGCACACCTCAGCACTGTCACACTGCCCTCCTACATATTCTGTATCATTCCTACATACTTCTCTGTCACTCATAACTTCCTCATGCAATACCACACCTCCACTGTCGGCGCCCTGTCATATGCTTTCTCTAAATCCACAAAGACACAATGTAACTCCTTCTGGCCTTCTCTATTGCAAACATCAAATCTGTGGTGCTCTTTCGTGGCATGAAACCACACTGCTGCTCAGTCACCATCACCTCTCCTCTTAACTTAGATTCCACTACTCTTTGCCATATATTGAGGCTGGGGCTGATCAATTTTATATATCTGTAGTTACTACAGCTCTGCACATCACTCTTGTTCTTGAAAATCGGTACCAGTATAATTCTTCACCACTCCTCAGGCATCCTCTCTCTTTCCAAGATTGTGTTGAACAATCAAGCTAAAAATCCACTGCCATCTCTCCTAAACATCTCCATGCCTCCACAGGTATGTATTCTGGACCAACCACTTTTCCATTCTTCATCATCTTCATAGCTGCCCTCTATTCATCCTTGCTAATCCTCTTTCCACCTTCTCAACACACTCTATTCACTTGTCAGCACATTTCCATCTCTATCCTTCATCACCCTTACCTACTGCAAATCTTTCCCAGCTTGGTCCCTCTGTCCAGCCAATCGGTACAAGTCCTTTTCTCCTTCCTTAGTGTCTAACCTATTATAATTTTGTTTATCCTCTTTCAATGTTGTATTGTGTAAATTGTGTAAACACAACATCCATTACACATTGTCCATCTTGGGAGAGAGAGCCCTCCTCTGTTGCTATCCCTGAGGTTTCTTCCTATTTTTTCTCCCTGTTAAAGGGGTTTTTAAGGGAGTTGTTCCTTATCTCATGAGAGGGTCTAAGGACAGGAAGTTGTGTTGCTGTTAAACCCACTGAGGCAAATTTGTAATTTGTGATATTGGGCTATACAAATAAAATTGACTTGACTTGACTTGACTTGACATAACCTCTCATACAGCTCACCATATTCCTTTTACTATGTATTTGCCACTTCTCTCTTCACCCTACGCTGCATCTCCTTGTACTCCTGTCTACTTTCTTCAGCTCTCTGACTATCCCACTTCTTCTTTGCCAACCTCTTCCTCTGTATAATTTACTGTACTTCCTCATTCCACCACCAAGTCTCCTTGTCTTCCTTCCTCTGTCCTGATGACACACCAAGTACCTTCCTAGCTGTCTCCCTCACTATTTCTGCAGTGGTTGCTCAGCCATCCGGCAACTCTTCACCACCACCCAGTGCCTGTCTTAACTCCTGCCTGAACTCCACACAACCGTCTTCCTTCTTCAGCTTCCACGATTTGGTCTTCGGCTCTGCCTTCACTCTCTTCCTCTTCGTGGTCTCCAAGGTAATTCTACAGACCACCATCCGATGCTGCCTAGTCCCTGTCACCACCTTGCAGTCTCCAATCCCTTTCAGATCGCACCTTCTGCATAAGCTATAGTCCACCTGTGTGCACCTTCCTCCACTCTCATACGTCATCCTGTGTCCCTCCCTCTTCTTGAAATATGTATTCACCACAGCAATTTCCACCTTTTCGCAAAATCCACCACCATCTGTCCTTCCACATTTCTCTCCTTGACAACATGCCTACCCATCACCTCTGTGCCCTTCACCAACATGCCCATTGAAGTCCACTCCAATCACCACTCTCTCCTCCTTGGGTACTCTCTCCACCACGTCATCCAACTCACTCCAGAATTCTTCTTTCACTTCCATCTCACACCCAACTTGCGGGGCATATGCGCTGATAACATTCATCAATCCACCTTCAATTTCTAGCTTCATACTCATTACTCTGTCTGACACGCTCTTCACCTCCAGCACACTCTTGACATACTCTTCCTTCAGAATTACCCCTACCCCATTTCTCCTCCCATTACACCATGGTAGAAGAGTTTGAACCCATCTCCGATGCTCCTGGTATTACTTTTCCACCTGTTCTCTTGCATATACAGTATGCAAACACATCACCCAGCTCTCTCCCTTTATCAGTCATAGTACCAGCATTCAAAATTCCAAGTCTCACCTCCACTCTCCTGCGCTTGCTCTACTCATGCCTCTGAACATGCCTTCTCCCTCTCCTTCTCCTTCACCCAACAGTAACATACTTTCTACTGGCATGCTGCTCACCAACAGAACTGGGGGCGGTTGTTGGTTACCCGGGCCTCGACTGATCCAGTATGGAAATCTGATTTATGATCCACATATTTAATTTGGCAAAGGTATGTGGAGGCATGGAGGTGTTTAGGAGAGATGGCAGTGGGGTTTTAACTAGATTGTTTAACACAATCTTGGAAAGTGAGAGGATGCCTGAGGAGTGGAGAAGAAGCATACTGGTACTGATTTTCAAGAACAAGGGCGATGTGCAGAACTGTAGCAACTACAGAGGTATAAAGTTGATCAGTCACAGCATGAAGATTTGGGAGAGAGTAATAGAAGCTAGGTTAAGAGGAGAGGTGACGATTAGCGAGCAGCAGTATGGTTTCATGCCACGAAACAGCACCACAGATGCGATGTTTGCTTTGAGAATGTTGATGGAGAAGTATAGAGAAGGCCAGAAAGAGGTGCATTGTGTCTTTGTAGATTTAGAGAAAGCATATGACAGAGTGCCGAGAGAGGAGGTGTGGTATTGTATGAGGAAGTCGGGAGTTGCAGAGAAGTATGTAGGAGTGGTGCAGGATATGTATGAGGGAGGTGTGACAGTGGTGAGGTGTGTGGTTGGAATGACAGATGGGTTCAAGGTGTAGATGGGATTACATCAAGGATCGGCTCTGAGCCCTTTCTTGTTTGCAATGGTGATGGACAGGTTGACGGACAAGATCAGGCAGGAGTCTCCATGGACGATGATGTTCGCAGATGACATTGTGATCTGTAGCAAGAGTAGGGTGCAGGTTAAGGAGAGCCTGGAGAGGTGGAGGTATGCACTGGAGAGAAGGGGAATGAAAGTCAGTAGGAGCAAGACGGAATACCTATGTGTGAATGAGAGGGAGGACAGTGGAATGGTCAGGATGCAAGGAGTGGAGGTGACGAAGGCATATGAGTTTAAATACTTGGAGTCAACTGTCCAAAGCAACGGGGAGTGCAGGGGAGAGGTGAAGAAGAGAGTGCAGGCAGGGTGGAGTGGGTGGAGAAGAGTGTCAGGAGTGATTTGCAACAGAAGGGTACCAGCAAGAGTTAAAGGGAAGGTTTACAAGATGGTTGTGAGACCAGCTATGTTATATGGTTTGGAGACAGTGGCACTGACGAAAAGACAGGAGGTGGAGCTGGAGGTGGCAGAGTTGAAGATGCTAAGATTTTCACTGGGAGTAACGAAGAAGGACAGGATTAGGAACGATTATATTAGAGGGACTGCTCAGGTTGGACGGTTTGGAAACAAAGCAAGAGAGGCAAGATTGAGATGGCTTGGACATGTGTGGAGGAGAGATACTGGGTATATTGGGAGAAGAATACTGAATATGGAGCTGCCAGGAAAGAGGAAAAGAGGAAGGCCAAAGAGGAGGTTTATGGATGTGTTGAGGGAAGACTTGTAGGTGGCTGGTGTGACAGAGGAAGATGCAGAAGACAGGAAGAAATGGAAACAGATGATCTGCTGTGGCGACCCCTAATGGGAGCAGCCGAAAATAGTAGTAGTAGAGATATTTAATTTGGCAAAGGTATTACGCCAAATGCCCTTCCTGACGCAATCCCCCCATTTAGCCGGGCTTTTGACCAGCACTAAGAATGCACTGGCTTATGCATCCCCAGTGGCTGGGTTGCTAGTTTGGTGTCAAATAAAACTAAATATTTCTCATGCCTCTCTGGCTGGTTAGACCATGTCTTAGAGCAGACGCAGGCGTTTGGGCATAGTTTCCGAGCTTCAGGCAAAGTTGCAATAAGCACAGACTTATCTAAAATCAGACATGCCACTTTTGTGTATGTTGGCCTATTTTGTAAATAATTTAACTAATGACTACTGTCCTAAACTTTTTTAATTGCAAAACAAAATAGCTGCATGTGTATCATTGTCCTCCAACATAAAACTGTCAAAGTGCATCATTACGCATGAAAAACAACATGGTGACGGAGATTTGAATATTTCAGTTAACGTCATTCAACCTGAAAGAATGAACTGATTGCTTAGGCTAATTGATCTGTGATCTCAAGTATTTAAGATCCCCTGCTGTGTTCATAGAATGTCCAGGAAAGAGAGCAACATGCTGGTGAGAACGAAGACACGGCAAACGTTAGCCTGTCAAATAACCATGTTTGGGTGTTGTCTCATATCACACTGGAATTGGCATTAATGTCTGCTGTATGTGCACTTTGCAAACAAGAACATCAGTTTCCTCCTAGGAGAAGCTTTTCTTCCTTAGCCGAAATGTTATTGGATGTTATCGGTGCCATTGCACCCTTTAAGGTGAAGGTGATCTCTGGTAAGAAAAGATGTCCTTGGAGATGTGCCACGCTGGTCAGAATAGAAAAAAAGAGAGTGTCTTAAAGCTGAATGCAGGTGGCAAAAAACAAATCTTACTGTTCATTATGATATATATAAAGACAGACTGCACATTTATAATTTGGAACTGATATATGCAGCTCGGTCCTACTTCTCTGACATCATTGCCAAAGACAATAATAATGTACATGCCTTTTTTCTGGCTGTCAACAGGCTAATAAACCTTCCTGTGGCAGTAGCCTCGGAATTTCTGTCTACTAGGGCCTGCAATGAATTTGCCTCCTTCTTGAATGACAAAATTCAGAAAATTAGACAGGCAGTCAGTGCCTCCATACTAGATACAGGGTATGTGTTGTCCCTATGTCCACCTAAAATCAGTTCAATTAGCATGACCCAATTTGATCCCATCAACCATAAAAACTTGGAGGACATTATACAACATCTGAAATCCTTCTCCTGCTGCCTTGATATTCTGCCAATGGGCTTTTACAAAACTGTTTCTAATTGCATGGCCTCAGATCTTCTACAAATTGTCAACGTGTCTCTTCTCTGAAAACTGCAGTCATCAAGCCACTCTTAAAAAAATAATCTAAACACTTCACTAATAAAAAATTACAGGCCCAGATCAAACATCACATTTCTATGTGAAATATTTGAAAAAGCTGTTTTCTATCAGCTGAACAACTTTTTGGCACTAAACAACAACTTTGATGTCTTCCAGTCAGGATTTCAACCACACCACAACACTTAGACTGCTCTTGTTAAGGACTTTAATGACACCCACTTTACACAGACAGTGATAGAAGCTCAGTCCTGGTATTATTGGATGTCAGCACTGCATTTGACACAGTCGACTACAACATATTGCTGAACTGATTGGAAAACTGGATGAGAATTTCTGGCACAGCACTAAACTGGTTTGAATCCTACTTAAAGGACAGGGACTACTTTGTGTCTATAGGTCATTACAAATCTGAGCGTACAAAAATGACATGTGGAGTTCCCCCAGGTTCCATTTTAGGGCCGCTTCTGTTTAACATCTATATGCTCCCACTAGTTCAGATTATGGAAAACAACATAATGTTACCATAATTATGCAGACGACACTCAGATTTACATAAGCATATCGCCAGCGTAATTTAATCCCATACAAGCACTGAGTAAGTACATTGAACGAATCAATGATTGGATGTCTCGGAATTTTCTTCAATTAAACAAAGATAAAACTTAAGTAATTTTCTTTGGAGCCAAAGAAGAACGATTAAAAGTCAGTGCTCAGCTGCAATCGGTAATGTTAAAAACCACAAACCAAGCCAGATATCTTGGTGTAATCATGAATTTAGACCTGAATTTAAATAGCCACATTAAAAAAGTCAGCTGACTATCACCTGAAGAATAAATCAAGAATTAAGGTAGCAGGATTTGGAAAATTTTGTCCATGCGTTTATCTTCAGTCGACTCGACGCCTGTAATGGTGTCTTTACAAGTCTCTCTCTAAAAATTTTTTTAATTTATTTTTAAAAAATCGATCAAACAGCTGCAGCTGATTCAGAATGCTGCTGCTCAAGTCCTTACTAAGACTAAAAAAAGTGGATCACATCACTCCAGTTCTGAAGTCATTACACCGGATTCCTGTCGGACAAAGAATTGATTTTAAAACTCTGCTCTTGGTTTATAAAGCACTGAATGGTTTAAGGCCAACATACATTTCTGATCTTCTGCCACTCTATGAACCATCCAGAACTCTCAGATTGTCTGGGACAGGTCTGCTTTCTGTCCCTAAAGTCAAAACTAAACATGGAGAGTCAGCTTTCCGTTTTTATGCACCTCATATCTCGAACAAACTCCCAGAAAAGTGCAGGTCTGCTGCAACTCTCAGTTCTTTAAATCTAGGCTGAAGACTTTCCTCTTTGCTCCTGCCTTCGATTAAATAAAATTTGAAGCGTTCGACTATCATCTTACACTGCACTGTAAATTTTACTCTTTTTATTCGTTTTTCAACGTATTTTTATTGCCTTATGTTGCTTTGCTTAATGGCTTTTATGTTTTATGTAAAGCACTTTGAATTGCCTTGTTGCTGAAATGTGCTATACAAATACATTTGCCTTGCTTTGCCTTACCTTAGCCGGTCTGGACTTCCGCTGTCCATTACGAAATTGGCAGTTCACCATTACATAGAGCGTGTTACTTTTATAGGGAATGTGATTTGATTGGCCGTAATCGAATCGTAATCGAAATCGAAGACAGCCCCCCACCACACCTACTGATAATTTATTCCTTCTAATCAAAGAAAGTTGAAGTGATTTTCTTACCGGGATTATTGAGCGCGCATAAAGACATATTCCTTCTAATCCAACCCTTTTACAACTGTGCCTCCATTGTGCCCAATTACCGCCACTGCAGCATGTCCCAAAATTAGCAAAAAAGTATTGGCGACAGCTTAGATCAACTTGCACCGTGAACTCGCACCAGCGCTTTTGACTGCATTATGTCCCAGAAACTAGGGCCCTTGGTGCTCTTGATAAATTCCAGCTTTACCTTGGAGATGATAATATTTTCAGTAATAGGGACTGGCACTTGGAGCAATCAGTTTGTCTGGCTAAATGTAAGTGGCTCAGCAGGATTTTACACCCAGAGAACCCTCCCACAGTATTGAGCAACACAACATGGTCTTACTCCAATTTGCTTAGACCTGATTAGTTCCGACATGGTTTTTGCTGCTAGTGTGCCAATTAAGTTCCCTGGCTTGTTAAAATCAGAATAGGAATGGCATGATGTAATGTTGGCAAAGGACATGGCCGGAGTTGATTGATGGCAATCTAAACCAAATGAGACTCCTGATCCTGTGTCTGCTTCCCATGTGGGTGGGATGCCATTTTCGCTCAAGTCTGGAAACAATTGTGGGTTAAATTTAGATGCTACATCTCAAAGTCAAAACTCAACCAGTCAATTCTGTCATTAGTCGTAGCTCTCATCCTATTTGTTTGATGTCAGCCAACAATCATTTGAGCCAAGTGCATTTTCAACATCTCTCACATGTTCTCTTCTCTCCTCTTCTCTTCCCTGCTCTGATCTTCTCTTCTTTTCATCAGAATCACCTGAAAAAGTCACAGAGGATTACTCAATTTAACTTAATACTTACATTAAAAGCTCCCTTATGGGCAAATTAATTGGCATGAGGTTATCTTCCTGGCATTCCTTTGAATTACAAGTGCAAAGCATAACTGAGAAGGTATGGTAGAGATCAACTGGCTAAGCCTTCAGGAGACCCCGTAGGTACATTTTTGACAAGTTTTGCTCTATCGGAAGTAACAGCAAGGCATGGCAGGAAGGACTTTTGGGGCAATGCAATTCAGAAGCCAGATCCAAACCCGGGACATTGCAGATAGGTCTGTGTCTATATGTGGTTGTGCAAGGGCAATGCCCCGCTCCGAAATATGTCCTTTTGGAGGCAGTTGCCAATACTGCTAGTCTTCACTAAGCTACTTGCAGGTAGCAGAGCAGTGAAAGGCTGCGGGTGTACAATAGTGTCTGTCGTCCCCCCCCCCTCCCTCTCCCACCCTTCCATCACTCTGTTTCTCCATTCATTGCTCCCCGTGATATTACACTGTAACAAGTGCAAACGTCACTAAAATACAACACACTCTGTTTGGGTCTGTGGTTTACTTTTAAATTTGACGTTTTTATCCTGCCGTTTGTGGTGTGTGTGTGTGTGTGGACATTGAGGACATTGTGGCCGGTCCTCACCCCTTTAAGGGTCTGTTTTCGGGTTAAGACTTGGGTTAAGGGTTAAGGTTAGAATTAGGATCAGATTAAAATCACTCCTACCTAAAATGACCATGGGCGGTCAAAATGACGGCCGGTTTTTAAACTCTATATTCTATCAAGATGAATACCCAGTTGAGATATTGATGCATTACACGTGTTAGTGTGTCTGTTAAGAAACGACTGACACTAAAATTAACATTTTAACAACTTTAACACTATTTTTCAAACAATTTAAAATGGCCGCCGTCCAACGCCTGTAAATCCTGCAGCGCCTCGGTGGTAGTCATGGTGCGTCTGTAACCAGACATGTCGGACATAATCAAGTTTAGACTATTTCTCTGCACTAGAGGACGCTAGTGTGTTTCTAGGACAGGGCAACGAACTTCACGCAGGAAATGACGCGACCAACACACGTCATAAATAGTGACATCACGCGCAAATGACGAGCCGTCTTTTTGACCGCTCACGGTCGTTTTAGGCAGATCTTAAAAGAACTTTTTTTTTTTGTGTGCAATTGATCTAAAACTCATTTTAATGCAAATATATGTAATTTTAGGAGCATTCAGGGAGCGGCAGGTGTGTATCTTTTCCCCCCAAATTTATGAAACTCTGAAAATCCAAAACAGTCAAAATGACGGCGTTGGTGCTTCTAGTGGTGGCCGTTCGTGCTAGGATTAGATGACGGTTAAAGGAAGGGTTAAAGAAAGGCACGTGGTTCTGGTGGTTAAGGTTAAGGCCTGGGGAGGTCATGTTGTCGATGAGGGGTCCTCATAAAGATGTAATAAGTGCAATAATGTGTGTGTGTGTGTGTGTGTGTGTGTGTGTGTGTGTATGAGTCCCGGAGTGCTGTTTATCTGGGCATTAACGGTGTTTGGGGTGTATTACCAGTTGATTTAAGCAGGGCTGATGCATGGAAACATTTACAGTCCCCCGGCTGGCTTGTGACCAGCAGTGAACATCTGAGTGGCATGTTTTCGTTACTTGTGAAGAGTCCCCTGGCACACTCCGTTTGCATGCACAAACACACACACACACACACACACACACACACGGGACATACACCATACACTTTTTACACCCATGCGCCTCTCCATATTCCAGGCCGGTCTTTGTGCTCTAGTAAAGAGTGGTTTAACTGTGCTCGGTCGTGCCGCCTCGTTGCTCGGTGAAGCAAGGAAAGTTGGCCGCCCTTCCTGGACGCTGATTTATTAAATGGCTGTCCGTTATGGCTATGTAAAAATACAGCTTTGAAGAGCCAAGGCATTACTGACAAACATTTTGCCCTAAATCCTCTTGACGAAAAAGAGGCCTTTCATCACGGGCTTTATCCATCAGGATGGTTCATTTACCTTCTAAAATCCAACCTCCTTTTTCACCGTGACGTTGGCCTGCACCGTGTTTTCGTGACAACGTGCTTTCGTTTCGCATAAATGCTGACTACGCCTTGTGCCATCAGTCACATCAGGGGAACTTTTTACATCTTCCTCGTAAACATACCCATTTATTATTTGACAGTGCTTTTCAACACATCGCTCCCCAAACGTTGTAGCCAACATCAGGAATCAGGAACAATCGGGAACAATTTGTCATTTCTTTCATGTACGTGGGTACAGAAAAAAAAAAACGAGATTCTGTATCCCCCAGCGCACAGCAGTGTGACACAGCACAAAAACACACTTTCCAAATTTCCCAAAAATGACACCACCAAAAACGTACAAAAACAAAGCAAAAATAAACAAAGAACAGTTAGGAACACAGTCCACTCGATGCAACACAGTCCAAAACATTCCACCGTCCAGAGAAGGAACGCCAGCCAGGATGACTGTCGGAACTGCCGGTCTGCATGGGCTAGCAGTTAGCTTAGCCTGCCCCGCTTCCGTGTCCTGTCAGACCGCCCTCGGTGTTTCCTCCTCCGTCTCAGCTCCGGCAGTACCGTGGTCCCTGGGCCCACCGGACGCAGCAGACCAGCTCCCCCCAGCCAATCCAATGCTAGCTGTCCCTGCCAGACACCTTCGACACACCTCCCTGCACTCCACACGACGACACTAAAATGCAGTCAAGGCTAGGCGAGGCTGCCGCCAAACCGCCCTCGGTGTTATTGGAATGCCGGTCTGCATGGACTAGCAGTTAGCTTAGCCTGCCCTGCTTCTACGTCCTGTCAGTCCGCCCTCGGTGTTTTCTCTTCGGGTGCAGCTCCAGGCAGGGCCGTGGTCCCTGGGCCCACAGGACGCCGCAGACCAAGCTCTCCCGGCCGATCCAGCGCCAGCTCCCCCAGCCATCAAACGAAGACAATACTAACTTGGACGCAGGCGTGGACAAAGACACTGCATGGACGGTACTGGGTGAGGCCGCCACAAACTTAAAATCGCGCCGCCATCTTCCCACACCGGCACTGGGTGAGGCCGCTGCAATGGTGAATTCGCGCTGCCATCTTCCCACACCGGAAGCAGAATAACATTGTATTAAGTTAGATTTCCCCTATATTCCCTCATAAACACAAAAGTACACTAGCTTGCAATTCAGACCTGTATCTCACTGTAACTTCAGTCTTACTTTATATACAATTAGAAACTTGCAGGGGTCTTGAACTGCTTTTCAACCTAATTGGATGAAAAGGTCTCCCAACCCCTGGAGCTGGGAGAGCACAGTGTTGTAGCCATGGAAAAGACAAGCTTTCCACATGCCATGTTGTTTAACCCCCAAAAAGAATAATTTAGAGTGTTGTAGATTTATAATGCGGAGTAGATGCAGGGCCGAGGACCCCGACAGCCATTACTGAAAACGATCTTCCACAGAGAGATCCTGGCTGGTAAATGTTGGGCGGCTCAGCCTGGATAGGCCCCGGGGTTTGTTATTGTTGAAACACTCTGAGTTGAGTGAACAAATAGGGCTTCATGGGCCAGCAGACTAATAATGTGAAACTCACCTAAAACAAATGAACTGTGAACAAGAATATATTTTCTTCATGCCCACAACGGTGAGCTGTCCTCCAAAACACGCTCATGCACAAATGTACGTGTAGACTCAGGCTCACACACACCCACATCTCCAGTCTTACACCTCCATTTGACCCTCAGGGAGACTGATGACCTGCTGTTGCCAGTGTATGGCATTGTGAAACAGCTTAAGGCAATAACATGCAGATCAGTGTCTCAAAGAACCTCATTAGGCCTTTGGAAGTCCGCAGCGTCCCAGTAAAGGAACATTAGAACTCTGAAATATCAGAAGAACTGGACATGTTCTGGACAAAAACAAGACCAGAATTTCGAAGTATTCCCCACAAGCCGTGTTGTGGTCCATCATGTTTAACATGTGGTTCCCATTGTGGCCTAAAGAAGTCTTGCTCTTGCTCGCTTGCTCACTTGCTCTCTCTCTCTGTCTTGCTCTCTCTCTCTCTCACCCTCGCTTCGTTCTCTCTGGAGTAATCCAACTACAACAAACTTTTGGACTGGGTCCTTACACTAGTTATAGCCTTCTCGCTGGCTGCCAAGTCACTGTGTGTGTGTGTGTGTGTGTGTGTGTGTGTGTGTGTGCGTGCATGCGTGCGTGCGTGCGTGCGTGTTTTAACCATGGGTTGGGGGGGATAAGATTAAAAGATTAAATGACTATGGGGAAATTATTATCTCTTAAATTACAAGTCTTTATTGACCACGTCTGTGTCACATATTACAGCTTGGTTCATTTTCACCTTTAGTGTAAAGATGTTGTGCTCTGTAGTTTAAAGTAAAGATGTTGTGCTCTGTAGTTTAAAGTAAAGATGTTGTGCTCTGTAGTTTAAAGTAAAGATGTTGTGCTCTGTAGTTGTTTAAAGTAAAGATGTTGTGCTCTGTAGTTTAAAGTAAAGATGTTGTGCTCTGTAGTTGTTTAAAGTAAAGATGTTGTGCTCTGTAGTTTAAAGTAAAGATGTTGTGCTCTGTAGTTGTTTAAAGTAAAGATGTTGTGCTCTGTAGTTTAAAGTAAAGATGTTGTGCTCTGTAGTATAAAGTAAAGATGTTGTGCTCTGTAGTTTAAAGTAAAGATGTTGTGCTCTGTAGTTTAAAGTAAAGATGTTGTGCTCTGTAGTTGTTTAAAGTAAAGATGTTGTGCTCTGTAGTTTAAAGTAAAGATGTTGTGCTCTGTAGTTTAAAGTAAAGATGTTGTGCTCTGTAGTTTAAAGTAAAGATGTTGTGCTCTGTAGTTGTTTAAAGTAAAGATGTTGTGCTCTGTAGTTTAAAGTAAAGATGTTGTGCTCTGTAGTTGTTTAAAGTAAAGATGTTGTGCTCTGTAGTTTAAAGTAAAGATGTTGTGCTCTGTAGTATAAAGTAAAGATGTTGTGCTCTGTAGTTTAAAGTAAAGATGTTGTGCTCTGTAGTTTAAAGTAAAGATGTTGTGCTCTGTAGTTTAAAGTAAAGATGTTGTGCTCTGTAGTTGTTTAAAGTAAAGATGTTGTGCTCTGTAGTTTAAAGTAAAGATGTTGTGCTCTGTAGTTTAAAGTAAAGATGTTGAGCTCTGTAGTTGTTTAAAGTAAAGATGTTGAGCTCTGTAGTTGTTTAAAGTAAACATATTGAGCTCTGTAGCTGTTTAAAGTAAAGATGTTGAGCTCTGTAGTTGTTTAAAGTAAAGATGTTGTGCTCTGTAGTTGTTTAAAGTAAAGATGTTGTGCTCTGTAGTTGTTTAACGTAAAGATGTCGTGCTCTGTAGTTGTTTAACGTAAAGATGTCGTGCTCTGTAGTTGTTTAAAGTAAAGATGTTGTGCTCTGTAGTTGTTTAAAGTAAAGATGTTGTGCTCTGTAGTTGTTTAACGTAAAGATGTCGTGCTCTGTAGTTGTTTAAAGTAAAGATGTTGTGCTCTGTAGTTGTTTAAAGTAAAGATGTTGTGCTCTGTAGCTGTTTAAAGTAAAGATGTTGTGCTCTGTAGTTGTTTAAAGTAAAGATGTTGTGCTCTGTAGTTGTTTAAAGTAAAGATGTTGTGCTCTGTAGTTATTTAAAGTAAAGATGTTGAGCTCTGTAGTTGTTTAAAGTAAAGATGTTGTGCTCGGTAGTTGTTTAAAGTAAAGATGTTGAGCTCTGTAGCTGTTTAAAGTAAAGATGTTGTGCTCTGTAGTTGTTTAAAGTAAAGATGTTGTGCTCTGTAGTTGTTTAACGTAAAGATGTCGTGCTCTGTAGTTGTTTAAAGTAAAGATGTTGTGCTCTGTAGCTGTTTAAAGTAAAGATGTTGTGCTCTGTAGTTGTTTAAAGTAAAGATGTTGTGCTCTGTAGTTGTTTAAAGTAAAGATGTTGTGCTCTGTAGTTATTTAAAGTAAAGATGTTGAGCTCTGTAGTTGTTTAAAGTAAAGATGTTGTGCTCGGTAGTTGTTTAAAGTAAAGATGTTGAGCTCTGTAGCTGTTTAAAGTAAAGATGTTGTGCTCTGTAGTTTAAAGTAAAGATGTTGTGCTCTGTAGCTGTTTAAAGTAAAGATGTTGTGCTCTACAGCTGTTTAAAGTAAAGATGTTGTGCTCTACAGCTGTTTAAAGTAAAGATGTTGTGCTCTGTAGCGGTTTAAAGTAAAGATGTTGAGCTCTGTAGCTGTTTAAAGTAAAGATGTTGTGCTCTGTAGCTGTTTAAAGTAAAGATGTTGTGCTCTGTAGCTGTTTAAAGTAAAGATGTTGTGCTCTGCAGCTGTTTAAAGTAAAGATGTCGAACTCGGTAGTTGTTTAAAGTAAAGATGTTGAGCTCTGCAGTTGTTTAAAGTAAAGATATTGTGCTCTGTAGTTGTTTAAAGTAAAGATGTCGTGCTCTGTAGTTGTTTAAAGTAAAGATGTTGTGCTCTGTAGTTGTTTAACGTAAAGATGTTGTGCTCTGTAGCTGACAAATATGAAGTTCCTTGTATGAATTGCACATGGATCCCACTTTTCTAAAAGCAAGACTAGAGACTTCAGCAGTTGCACTTTGGTGGCTCGTGTCATTTAAAACCACTTTCTGTCAAGATTATGAATTGTCATTTTCTTTTTCTTTGCAGGTCCCGCGGGGCCAAAGGGAGAGAAAGGTGACGTGGGGCCACTAGGGCCTTCTGGGACTCCAGGGCTGACAGGCATGAGAGGTGGGTATGTGAATATGACCTGTTCTGTTAAAAGACCTGATGTTTCAAAAGAGGCCAGTGTGATGAATGTCGAGAGAGCAAGGTCAGCGAAGTACCACAGATGTGGTCCTACACCTCCAACTCGCCATTTTCCTGAGAAGCATTTCAGTCCTTCGTGTTGCTGACATAATAGAAAAGCTGTTGTACAATCCCAAAGGACATAAAATCAGCCCATAAATGGCCATTTAAAAATTCATATTCTGGGGTGTCCGGATGGCATTGTGGTCTATTTCGTTGCCCACCAACACAGAAATTGCCGGTTTGAATCCCCGTGTTACCTCTGACTTGGTCAGGCGTCCCTATACAGATACGATTGGCCGTGTCTGCAGGTGGGAAGCCGGATGTGGGCTGCACTAGCACCTCCTCTGGTCGGTCGGGGCACCTGTTCGGGTAGGGGAGAGAAGACTGAGGGGAATAGCGTGATCCTCCCATGCGCTATGTCCCCCTGGTGAAACTCGTCACTGTCAGGTGAAAAGAAGCGGCTGGTGACTCCAGTGTATCGGAGGAGGCATGTGGTAGTCTGCAGCCCTCCCCGTGTCGGCAGAGGGGGTGGAGCAGCGACCGGGATGGCTCGGAACAGTGTGGTAGTTGGCCAAGTACAATTGTGGCAAAAAAAGGGGGGGAAAGCTAAAATAAAAAATACATTTAATATTCTCATACAACAGGGTTAACGTGCATTAAAAGGTGAAAACCTTGTCACCTTTCATAAAAAAACAGACTTGGTTCTTCTTTTTTCTGTTGTTTTGAAAAACTATTTCTGCTTTTGTGATTATATTTAGATAAATTCATAAAGTAGAGACAGGGAGGGATAAGATGGATAAATCTTGTTAAATAAACAGCACAGAAACTTAGGTTGGGACTTATTTTCAGACAGGGTGGACCCATGGGATGGTCCATCCATCATGGCATTCCAGAATATTCCACAAAACCACCACACCTTCAGCCAGGATACACCACTGGGGATTATTAAAGCCCCTGACAAGATATGAAACCGTTACTTAAAGACCATGAACCCCACATTTATCACAGACTGGGATGTATGGTGCTAACAGCACAGATATTAATGTAGACATTTGGAAACCGCCTCCATTTCAGTACCCCAAATCACCACCACCTTTCTCCTCCACTTGCTCTGCTTGCTATAATCCATCCTCAACTCCCTAGTGAATATACTGTAACTCGCACATGACATTCCACAGAGACGTTGTGAAAATCCACACTTTATCACTAAGTGAAGGGAGGGGAAAAAATGTTGACGAGTTGAATAAACTGAAATAGGCTCGTTCATGTATTTTTTAATCACATTTTATACAGCACATTGAACTGGTATGCACAAGGCTGAAAAACACACAATGCAGGCTGAGCTTCCATCAAGCTACTGAATAACTGGACACTTTGTTAAGCGCAAGAGGTTTTTACAAATACATTTTTCACAATATTCACAAATTCTTTCACTCTTCAAAATTATCAAGTCTTTTCCTCAACTCAAAGTCATACAACACAACACAACACACAACAGATGTGGTCTCACACAATATGGACTCGAGTCAGACCGAAGTCAAGAAAGTTGATGACTTCAGACTTGACAAAAATGAGAAAGACTGGCAACTTGACTTTGATTTTAACATGACTTCACTTGGACTTGAGCCTTTTGACTTGAAAGACTTGATACCTCCTCTCAGCCCAAAGTTAAAATGCTTTTATAAAGCCTGCAGCAAATCAAGTCGTCATTTCCAGCACTACAGTTCCAACTAGAATCACTCTGTAACAAATACACATTTGAAAACGTTCATGATTTGTGTCATTTTAGTATATTAACTGTTACTCTGTGGCAATAAATTTGATATGGAATAACTTGTTTAGGATTTGAAATTCAAAGTTTAGGACTTGACTCAGAACTCGAGTGAGTGCCAAGACTTGAGACTTAGGTGTGACTTGGAAAACACCGACTTGGGCCCACCTCTGGCACAATGCAATGAGAATAAAATAAAAGTGGTAATCCTTCCAGTCAACAGTTCAGACATGAAACATGGAATTTGCACGGTGCAAACAAATACAAGAATGTGCTGTCCTCTATATATGTGTGAGGTATTTTGACAGCCAGATAAACTCCTTACTTTCACCAAGACTCCATAGACAAGATTGTAAACTGAAAACAGATATAGAAAGTATGATTACTTAAACCGCACTGCATTTGACAATAATAATAGTAATAATAATAATAATAATAATAACTTTATTTATATAGCACTTTTCTAAAACTGTTACAAAGTGCTTTACAGAGATATAAAACCAGACAAGGCAAAAATAACAACAAGACCAAATAAGTAAGAGTAAAATTAAAAACAGTTTAAATAGATAAAAACAAATATCAAACATTTGTAAAAGCTTTCACATAAAGAAAAGTTTTAAGACAAGATTTAAAAGAAGCTAGAGACTTGGTTAGTCTTAGTTCAACAGGAAGAGAGTTCCATAGTGTGGGGGCTCTAACAGCAAAAGTCCAATCAGCCTTTGTAACCAGCCAACACCTGGGAATAACCAGCAGGGCTCCATCTGCAGATCTTAATGGTTGAGGGGGAATATATCAGGTCAGTAAATCAGAAATGTATGCAAGAGCAAGACCGTTTAAAAACATAAAAGTGAGCAATAAAATTTAAAAATCAATTTGAAATATAACAGGGAGCCAGTGTACGTAGGCAAGCACAGGAGTGATATGGTCATGCCTCTTTGTCTCGGTAATGAGCCAAGCACTGGCGTTTTGTACCAACTGCAGACGATGGAGGGAGCCCTTGCTTATACCAGGGTAAAGCGCATTAGAATAGTCAAGCCAAGTATAGATCGGCAATTGATAAAAATGACCTAATTTTGGAGATTAGCTTGAGCTGGAGAAAGCATGACTGAACAAGATGTTTGATTTGATTATCAAAACCGAAGATAGCATCGGATATTACCCCAAGATTCCTAGCAGCCTACTTAAGACTACCTGATAGACCACCAAGATTAGTAAAAAAAGAAAAGAAAAAAAAAGGGCTGTTGGCATGCTTGGAAATGAACGGAATGACCTCAGACTTATCATCATTCAATTCGAGAAAATGTTCGGAAAACCAGGATTCAATGTCAGAGAGGCAAGTTGTAAGATTGTCTAGGGCACTAGGATCTGTGGATTTTAGTGGCACGTATAACCGAGTGTCGTCAGCATAAAAATGGTAAAGCACATTGTGGTTTTGAATGGCCTGGCCAAGGGGCAGCGTGTACATAGAAAAAAAAAGGGAGCCAATAACTGAGCCTTGAGGGACACCACAACTGAGCCATCAAGGAAGCAGAGTTTCCCAGAACAACAGAAGATTTTTCTGTTGGCGAGGTAAGAGCATAATAAACTAAGAACCGAGCCCTTAATGCCAACTCAAGTCTCTATCTAAGAGGATGTTATGATCGACTGTGTCAAAGGCAGCACTTAAGTATAAAAGAACCAAAATCAAGCAGTCACCTCTGTCTGCAGTCAGCAGTAGGTCATTAACAACCTTAACTAGAGCTGTGTCGGTACTACGAAGTGCTCTAAAACCAGACTGGAAACTTAGTGTTCATAAAAGAAATCAATTGAGATGAAATTACTGTCTCCAGAACCTCAGATGGGAAACACAATTTGGAGATCGTTCTGTAGTTAACGACAGGATTTCTTCAGCAATGGGTAAACAATGGCATGCTTAAAACTGTCTGGAAAAGAACCAGAGGCCAGAGAATTATTAAGAATTTGCAGAATAACAGGGCTAATAGTTGAAAATACCTCCTTGAGCAGCTTAGTGGGAATGATGTCTAAGATGCATGAGGAGGACTTAATATTGGAGACTGTACTCCTAACAATGAGATTGCAATTGGCTGAAACTGGGTAAAAGGCAGAATTAACATGGAGAATGGAACAAATGCAAGGGCCTGGCTGTATTTGGGACCTGATACTCTCCACCTTATTTACAAAATGAGTGAGTTTTTTTTTTTTGACAAGTCGACGGACCATTAATAACAGAATCAATTACCCTAAAGATAACTTTAGAGTTGTGGTTATATCCTGGTATTAGTTCAGAGACGTACACTGACCTCACATCCTTAACTGCCTTCTGGAAAAAGCTATTATGTGCTTAGCGTATTAAGTAATATTTTCAACTCAATATTTTTTGTACTTAATGTATATAAAGATGAAAGTATATAAACATGAATTACAAAAATGGAGCAATTAAATCTCTTGATTACTGTACATAAATCTATGAACTAGAGAAGATAGAATAGAGCATGTAGCTATCACTGTATGGACCAATACAGGATGTAGCTAACATATATCATACACTCACAAAATGATGAAATTATATGAAATGAAACTGTAGAAATACATCCATCCATTATCCAAACCGCTTATGCAAAGTCCTAGCAGTCATTGAGCGGCAGGCGGGGAGACACCCTGGACAGGCCGCCAGTCCATCACAGGACCGACACACACACCTAGGGACAATTTAGTACGGCCGATCCATCTGATCTACATGTCTTTGGACTGTGGGAGGAAACCGGAGTACCTGGAGGAAACTCACGCAGACACGGGGAGAACATGCAAACTCCACACAGAGGACGACCTGGGATGACCCCCAAGGTTGGACAGAATTGTTCTTATTTGAGATCCCAATAGCTCAGGGACAAATAAGCAATAAAGATTTGTCTGTCCAGACACAGACAAATACGAACCCCTGTTAGGCTAAGGGACAAGTGCACATATGTATATGGGTTTTTAAGTGCGCTGATAATCATTGCTGTGGCAGGATACGTATGTGGGCTAAGGTGTTAGCCTGGTAGGATAACGACTGTTTTTTAGTAAGGGGTGAGTGTGTATCTGAGTGAATATATGTGGGAGCAAGCCCCGATGGGGCATCAGCAAATTAAGGACAACTCCTGGTGACCTGGCCCACCTGGACACTGGTTTGGCCTTGAGCCGAATGTGGCCAAATCACAGTTCAGTGCAGGCACTTGTATGTCTTTACTACTGGAATTTGGACTTGCTATAGTCAGTACCCTTCGCTAAGGCCCGCCCCCCTTAGTTACTGTTGCCAAGTCCGTCAAGTTTTAACATTGTTTTACGGTTAATAAAAGTAATTACTTACCTTGGAGAAGACAAAGCTGTGCTTGTTGATCTTTGAGGGGTTCAACTGGATTTGAGGACGTCCACCTAGCTTTATCCACAGCCTACACTTTTCAGGGTTTGATTTTGGTTTTGGAAAGGGAAAAAAAAACGTACATCTCCTTCCAACCTGTCCGGGTAACGAGTGTCGCTGTTACAAGTGGCCCAGGCACACCGTTTAACCATAACTAGCTAAAAGTCCACAAAGCCAGCTCGAAGATGAAGAAAATCTGAAACTTCTGCATCGGAGCCAACGCAGCGCCGCCACGACAGTGTCGGACAGCCTGTCCTACGCTGCGCTGTGACTGGCCAGTCTGCGTTTTGGGGGCGTGGCTTAGCGTAGGGTCAATTGACAAGGCTTGAAGTAGGGTGGGCGGGTCCGTTTTAGTTCGGCGCTGCTTTTCCTGAAACGTGATTGGTTAAAATGTGGTGAGGCGGGTGGACTGTGGAGCAGTCGTCTAGAAGCGGGAACTTCGGGCATTTCTTCGTACGAAGCACTCAAGGTACAGATGGATTCTTGCTCTCAAGGATTACACACTTAGCAATTTTAAATTGGAAGTAAAAACTCACAAGATCACAGCGTATAGAAAGGTGGGTTTACAGCCCGAGATGTGAGGGACTCGTTAGTGCTAGCGGAGCTTCCGAGCTAGCGGAGCTTCGTATAGCCTCAAAAAAGATGGCGCGGATTTTCAGACCGGCATTATGAGGCAAATCTCCACCACAGCTGAGACACGTGATTAGGACACAGCAGCCCGTTTTTTTTTTTAAATACACAAAGTCTAAAACTCAATACCAGACGAAAAAGCTAAGTTTCGGTGGGGAGAAAGCTGTGTGTGTCCGCGGCCCCGCCATCATGAGTTCTCAGTCTCCGCTAGAATGAGTCTCCACGGGGGTGCGGCCATATTGTAACGTCTCTTGAGCCAATTAAGCTAACTCGAGACAGGTGTGACCACACAACACTCACCAAGCATTGCTTTTGCAGAAAGGGACCAACGTTCGAAATCTACGCAACTTTCTAAGACGTGAACACAGAAATTATACTCGTGGGCTTTGCTTTGATTCGCCACGGCCATACCGATGCTTTTGCACGTTTTAGCCCATTCATCACGGCTTATACTCGATATTACTCATCCCGACCATTTTGCACAGCGCCCCAATTGTTTATGTTTATTAAATGCACATTTCCCTGCCTTCCGGGGAGTCTGAGGTTCCCATTCATTTCAGCACGGCTTGCAAAGACTTGACACTTCCTCTCATCGCGGTGAACAATTAGGCACCTTGTCGGTGCCAGTTTTGCAGTGCTTGGCAGTCTTGTTCTTAAGAGTCGTGCAAATTATGCTGTTTTCCTCGTGACATATGGTGAACTGGCTTGGGCGGGTGTAAGACTCCCAGCCTGGATGGTTGTCTGGGTTCGGCCCTATGTGGGATTAAGTGGACATGGTTAGCCGTGGCCTAGTTTTTTGTACTTTTGAGTTGGTATCAGTCAGGAGGCGTACGTAGACACACACTCGTGAGAGGAGCATTCCTGCAAGCTGAACCGGCATCCAAGAACAAATCACGTATGTCCAGTGTTAGTTTAATATTTCACTGTTTTCCTTAATCATAAAAGTGTGTCCTTGTGGGGCTGTAAGCAACAGTCTAGCGGTGGTAGGCTTTCAAACGCATGATGTCATGTATTGTCTCGTTCCCAAAAATTCCTCTCTCTGAGGCTGCCGAAACATGCATATATTAAGAGAGCGTTTAACTGGATGCAGGTGTGCCTTGTTAACCACTTGTGCTTTTACTCTTTCCTCAGTCTAAGCCTGGCTTTTGACATTGTATTTAGAGTAGGTAGATACATAACATAGAAAAGGCAGAATTATAACCCCACACACACACACACACACACACACACACACACATGAAAAAAATCTCTCTCTCACCCTTTTTCAGGTGGTGTGTGTGTTCCTCAAGCTCGGGTCCTCTACCAGAGATCTGGGAGTTTGAGGGTTCCGAGCAGTATCTTAGCTGTTCCTAGGACTGCACTCTTCTGGACGGAGGCCTCAGATGTTGTTCCTGGAATCTGCTGGAGCCATTCTCCCAGCTTGGGGGTCACAGCCCCTAGTGCTCCAGTTACCACTGGGACTAGTGTTGATTTCACCTTCCTCATCCGAACTAATTCTTCCCTCAGCCCTTGGTATTTCTCTAGCTTCTCATGCTCTTCTTCCTCATGTTGCCGTCGCTCGGGACTGCTACATCGATCACTGCTGCTGTCTTCTGTTCCTTGTTGACCACCACAATGTCTGGCTGGTTAGCCAGCACCTGCTTGTCAGTCTGGAACTTGAACTCTCACAGGATCTTAGCTCTGCCATTCTGATCCACCTTTGGCGGTGTCTCTCATTTGAACTTGGGGGACTTCCAGTCTGTATGCAGTACAGATGTTCCTGCACACTATCTCAGCCACTTGGTTATGCCTTTTAGTGTGCACGTTCCCAGCTAGCATTTTACACCCTGCCACTACGTGCTGCACTGTCTCAGGGGTGTCGTTGCACAGCCTGCATCTTGGATCTTGAACTTTTTGTCATTGTCATTTGTATAACATAACACCACACACACACACACACACACACACATATACTTATATATATATATATATATATATATATATATATAGTGATGATTCAGTATGTGGTGGGAGTGTTGGAATAGTTGAGATGCAGTGTTTGGAAAATACACTCAGTCTCAACTGACTGCAAGTATCTCCACCATTACTGTACCCCACCCTTACCCCTGTATGATGTACTTGTATGTGGCAGTAGTGTCGGAACAGTTGAGACTCGTATTTTCCAAACGCCGCGTCTCAGTTGCTTTCAAACCCCAAAACACGCTGTGCCAGAAATTGGTCCACCCCAAGGATCGGGTCCCCCGGCAAAAACAGAGCAATATAGTGTACGCTGTTAAGTGCCAGGAGGATTGCTGGGACTTGTACATTGGGGAAACTAAACAGACGCTGGTAAAGAGGACGGCACAACACAGGAGAG
This sequence comes from Lampris megalopsis, assembly GCA_022114975.2. Taxonomy (NCBI): domain Eukaryota; kingdom Metazoa; phylum Chordata; class Actinopteri; order Lampriformes; family Lampridae; genus Lampris; species Lampris megalopsis. The sequence goes on along the minus strand of JAJHIY020002170.1, from coordinate 53,982 downwards.
CTAACACGTCAGGCCAGGACTCCACAGTCTGCACCATCTACAGGCCAGTGGCCACTCTTTCAAGGATGAGGATGTGCACATCCTTGATAGGGAGGAACGCTGGTTTGAACAGGGAGTCAAGGAGGCCATCTATGTGAAGAGGGTACGACCATCCCTGAACTGGGGGGGGGGTCTAAGAGTACATCTGTCACCACCTTACAATGCTGTGATTGAGACTATTCCCCAATCCTCTGTGGATAGTACACATGGCCATTGTAACTCTAGTTAATAGTCAGGACAATTTTTGTATTGGTCATTGGTTCGGCCGCTATCCAACCGTATTGTTTATAAGGGTGGGACACCTGTAGTCAGCTGAGACTGAAGAGGTCGCTTAGGTGAGTGATGAAACATTACTCGCAACCAGATGAACTGATTCAACTTTCTGTGATACCAGAACGTTTATCAAACATTAACCCAGTAGCACTGTAAATCTGCATTTGGACTTTCCTGTATAATTTTGATAATCCTGTGTGAGTGTTGGACACAAAAACTGCTGAACGACCGGTTCCAAAGCATGATTTGATGGGATTTCAGCTATGTGCCTGTTTCTACTCCCAATTCCAGTACCGTTCACTTCATACTGCTGTCTGGTCAGAACAGCTGAGGCAGAACATCCCACTGTGGTGAACCATCAGTCAGGGTTAGGATGACTCTTTAAAAACGACTTTTACTCACTTTAAGGGGTAACGTGAGGGATTTCTGTCCTGCAACACTCGGATTGTTCTTATGTAGGTCACTTCATGTAGGTAATGACCGGCTTTTCACGTGATTGTAACTGTCGATCGGGGGTTGTGACGGTCACAGAACTATGAAGAACCGGTCAGTTTGTTCTTAGGTCTTCGATGGAGGAGTTAAATATACTTTAAATATACTGATTAATGCGTGACGTTTCATAACACAAGCACTCTTGTTATTGAAATCAACCCTGCATATGTGTGTGTGTGTGTGTGTGTGATACAGGTCTTGCAGGAGAGAAAGGCATCCAAGGCCCCAGGGGTATGAAGGGATCAATGGGAAGTGATGGATCTCAGGGAGAGAAGGGAGAGGCTGGACATCCCGGGTCTAAAGGTAGGTCTTCCATTGGTTCTTTACATCTTTTCATTCTTATTCGAGGAAGACTTGGCCAAGAAAGGAGCATCAAGGTTAATATGATACCTATCGCAGGCAAATAAGACACAATAATGACCGAAAACACAATACAACACAATATTTTCTATGAAAGTACAACAGGCATCACACGCACTGTCAAATCAGCACACTCGTCTTGATTTTTTTTTTTTACCCCTTTTTCCTCCCAAATTGTATCCAGCCAATCACCCCACTCTTCCGCGCCGTCCCGGTCGCTGCTCCACCTCCTCTGCCGATCCGGGGAGGGCTGCAGACTACCACATGCCTCCTCCCATACATGTGGAGTCACCAGCCGCTTCTTTTCACCCGACAGTGAGGAGTTTAACCAGGGGGACGTAGCACGTGGGAGGAGCACACTATTCCCCCAGCCCCCCCCCCAAACAGGTGCCCCGACTGACCAGAGGAGGCGCTAGTGCGGCAACCAGGACACATACCCACATCCGGCTTTCCACCTGCAGACGCGACCAATTGTGTCTGTAGGGACGACCGACCAAGCCGGAGGTAACACGGGGATTCGAACCGGCGATCCCTGCGTTGGTAGGCAACGGAATAGACCGCCACACCACCCAGACGCCCTTTGTCTTGACTTTTTCAGCCATAATCTCTAGTCAAAGTTAATACCTCCTGTTTCAACCACAAGTCAAATGTATGTCCCACGCCAACCCACTGACACTAACGCACCTGCCATAACATGTGAAATAAAGTGCGTGCTGCTCTACTTTATTTTGACCTCACCCCACACCGTACACCGGACCTGTGCCTTAGAGCCTGCGTGCTTTGTAAAACGTACTCCCCTCTCTCTACAGTGCTTGACTAGACAGATCCACTCACCAGCTACGTCACACATAATAAATAACTGTCCTAAACAAAGGACATGGCCTGCGCGAAAAAGTGAAAAGTCGACCAGGAAAACCATCAGTTCCAATCTGACTGGACTGATCGGTTTTGTTTTATTTAACAGGACCACGCCAATGCAAACTTATGTGCTTGATAAGCATGCGGACCGTAGCGGTCTGCAAAGCAGATAATCTCTAGCGGCACTTCAACTCTATGCATGCTGCCAGTTTTAATGCATACTACCCTACAAAGTCAGATCACCACAAACAAAAAACAGCAAATATAATAACACCATATAAGCACTCTCTACTTCTGTACATCAACATTGGCACAAGAGACTGCAACAGCTGCATCATTGCATGTTTCATGGAACCCCGGTAAAGCTAAGAAGCCATTCACTGATGCTGAGCTGATGAAAATGTGTGCAATTGATATAGTTGGCGAAGTTTTAAGTCATGATGAGAAAAACATTAAAACAGTTGTGGGGCTATTAAAGCAGGTGCCATTGTTGGCTAACACGGCAACAAGAAGAATAGAACTTGTAGCGGAGGACTGTTTTTCCAATCTACTCACCGATTTGAAGAGAGCAGAAGCCATATCACTAGCCAAAGACTCATCCTGTGACCAAACCGATATGGAACAGCGATCTGTGTTCACAAGATTTTTATGGGAAGACCTTTCAGGAAGAGCTGCTTTGTTTGCTTCCTGTCTGGGTGCACAACTCTGGGAAATCATTTTTAATGAATGAGCACAGTTCTTTGAGAAGAATGGCGTGGATGTGAGCAAAGTTGTGTCCGTTGTCACTGATGGACAACACAAGGGCTTGGTAAGCAGGCTTGCCGCTGTTAACCCAGCACTCTTAGCATTTCACTGCATTATGCACAAATCAGTGTTGTGCACTAAACTGTGGGGGGAAATGAAAGAGGCGATAGATACTGCGACAAGACTGGTCAAGTTTGTTCGCGAGAGTTCTAGTCTGCAACATCGCCTTTTCACAGCATTGTTGGAGGAAATGACAGCAGAACACAAGGATCTTTTGCTGCATAATGATGTTTGCTGGCTTAGCAAAGGCCGTGTGTTGGAGAGGGTGTGCGACCTGCGCCATGAACTTGCGTCATCTTTATCCAGACTGTAGAGCCAAAAAGCCCAAGAATATCAGAGGTTTTTAATTGACAATAAGGTGATGGCATACGTTCTTTTTTTGTGTGACATCATGTCTCATCTAAGTCACCTTAATCTGCAATTACAAGGCAAGAAGCACACTGCTGCAGACATGCATGAGGCGGCTGAAGCTTTCCAGTCAAAGCTGAATCTTTCGGAGAGAGACATTCATTGGAGAAAGTTGCACTTTCCACGTCTGCAGGAGCATTGCGAGAAGAATGAAATGTGGCATTCCACTCCAGCAATGGAGGATTTTGTGATGAGCCTGGCAGAAAATTTCAGGGAACGATTTGAAGGTCCCCTAAACTCTCAGGTGACATTCTCCTTTTCCTGAGACACCCGTTCTACATTCTGGCTGATGTCCGGTAGACTGCAGAGGACAAAAGGCTGGTACCGTCCATAGATGAGGCAACTCTTCAGATGGAGGTCTTGGAGATGGGAACATCTGATTTGCTCAAAGCATAACACAAGGATGTTGGGGTGAGTGACTTTTGGATCAACGTGGCTCAATTCAAAAACATGAGAGCTATTCCAATGCTCCAACTGACAATTTTCCCCTACACGTACACATGTGAGTCATTGTTTTCTTCAATGAACTCAATCAAGAACCATCAAAGAAACACTCCCCAATGCACATCTTGGCCTGTGCCTCAGGCTTGCCACAACAGAATACAGGCCCGACATCAGAAGGACTGCCTCATCCCGCCACTCTCACTTCTCTCACTGATTGGTGAGTGAACAGCCACTTATTTTTGTCCATAATGAAATGGTTGGTTTTGGACTCATTTTGTTTCAAGTGTGCGTTTTTTGTTTTTTTGTCCTTGTGTGACCCTCAACACAGGCTTTGAGAATCCCAAGCCTAAATTACTACTACCTCCATCACCACCATCACCACTACTACTACTACTAATAATAATAATAATGATTAATGAAAATAATAATGATGATAACAATAATCACGATAGCAGCAACAACAGCCTCTGCACATAAAACAACTTTTACCGGCGCAATGGGAAAAAACCCCACACGTTTTGGCCCTTGGCTTGGCATGCATGACATGATTTGGCCCTTGGGGAAAACAGGAACCCTGCTCTAAGGTATCTCTCTCCATCATCCATCTCTTCTTAATTCCCCCAACTCTAATCTGTTCAACTAGCTGTACATTTATACGTCAATAACATCTGTCTACACATCTATCTATATACGTCTATACACCTGTCCACTGTGTATTTCTCTACATCCACAGCAGCTTCTACACATTCAAGTTGAAGACAGAAGATTAAACCCTATCAAATTCGTTTTTGTTTTTTCTTTCTTTTATTTTCACAACACAAAATATATATGTGTGTGAACGAGAGAGTGCAGGAGATACTAGGCCAACAGCTGTTGCTGATCAGAGTTGCTTTTGGCTAAAACATCTCATGTTGGAGTCTCCCAGTCTCCATGTGGACCAGTAACTCAACTCAGTCTGGATTTTAATGCTCTTCTCTGCAGTATATGTGCGCAGGGTTGCATGTATGTGTGTACACTTTTTTATCCTTGTGTGCATTTACATTCAAGGATGCCTGGTTGTGCGTGCATGTGTGTGTGTGTGTGTGTTGTTGTCTATGTTTGACTATACACACATGCAGTCAGTTCACTACAATGGCTCCGCAAACAACACCTGGTTTCACTGCAGTTCTACTGGAATTAACTGTGGGAGAATTTCACCGGGCGCAAAACCAACTTTAAGGCTTCTTACACTGAATCAGTTTCAAGTAACGTTTAACTCCAAGGCCCCTCGTGTGGGACCCAGCTTTGGAAGTAGCCTGAAAACCCCGTGAAGGACGTTGTGCTGTATGGGGCAGTGGAACAAGGCAGACGGCTCCCATGTGAATGCACATCTGAGAAGCAAAGAGAGCTGCTGAAAGGCTTATTAAAATGAATGTGGCGCAGTACGACATGATTAGGTGTATATGGGAGCTAGAATAAGTGAAGAGGAATGAAAAGTTTGTAAAAATGGTTTGTTTTACTGGCAGGTTCTTGTGTGAGGTTGTGGACATTGTGCTCTATGGGAAGATGAGGCGTTACCCTTCTCTCAGTGACTTTATTGGTTTGATACCATTATTATTATTGTTGTTGTTATTTTGGAATTTTTCACTTTGTACATGGTGAAAAAATGTCCTGTCATGGGTGTGTGATCTGGGTCATCGGGGCTCTCCCACGGTTGATGCTAGATCCAATGGGGTGTAGGCACGGAAGTAGCCGTGATTGGCTGTTGTGCCGGCCAATAGACAGCGCCGAACATCAAAGCGCACTGACTTGAAACAAACGATGTGCACTGAAACATTTAGCTAGCTAGCTTACAACTGACCTTAACACTGCCAGATCGTACTGTAACAATAGCTAACGTTAACACTTGGTAACAATAGAAATTTAGAAAGAGTTTAAACCCTATCCCTAACCAACAACCAATCACATCTGCTTCCGTGCCTACACCCCATTGGATCTATCATCAACCCTCTTGCATCCCCTGATTGGCGTTTTAGTTCACCTGCACTCGTGTGCCTGAGTGACCCTGATTGCCCGGCTTCACTCACCTCCCCTTTCTCCGATTGGCTGTAAGGATCCTGCGCATCGCCGCCCAATCTCCCTGATTGGCCTCCTATGGGTATTTATGCCCCTTGGTTGCTCGGGCTCCTTGTCGGTTCGTCTCACACACTCACGGAGACTCTTGGTCGCCATTTTGTGTGCTTTCCTACTATTTGTGTTTTTGTTATTAAAGCCATGTTCAAACCCAGCCTGTCCTTGCTGTATGCATTTGGTCCTCTCCTGCTTCCACCCGCGACACAATTGAAATATTAATGCATTGCATATGTTAGTATGTCTGTTATGAAACTGACACCAAAGTTAACTTTTTAACGACTACAACATTTTTAAACAATTTAAACTTCAGAGAGACATGGTCGAACTTGAATAGCAAAATTGAAAAAGTGACTGCGCACTGGGGCGGTTTGCAGCTGAGTGTGAATTGGCTGGGATGAGAGTCAGCACCTCCAAGTCTGAGGCCTTGGTTCTCTACCGAAAAATGGTGGATTGCTTCCTCCGGGTTGGGGATGAGTTGTTGCCTCAAGTGAAGGAGTTCAAGTATCTCGGGGTCTTGTTCACGAGTGAGGGTAGGATGGAGCGGGAGATTGACAAGCGAATTGTTTCAACTTCAGCAGTGTACCAGACCGTTGTGGTGAAGAGGGAGCTGAACCGGAAGGCAAAGCTCTCAATTTACCAGTCAGTCTTCGTTCCAACCCTCATCTATGGTCATGAGCTTTGGGTAGTGACCGAAAGGGGGAGATGGCGGATACAAGCGGCTGAAATGAGTTTCCTCCGTAGGGTGTCTGGGCTCAGCCTTAGAGATAGGGTGAGGAGCTCGGACATCTGGAGGGAGCTCGGAGTAGAGCTGCTGCTCCTTCGCGTCAAAAGGAGCCAGTTGAGGTGGTTCGGGCATCTGATTAGGATGCCTCCTGGGCGCCTTCCTTTGGAGGTTTACTGGGCACGGCCAACTGGGAGGAGACCCCGGGGTAGAGCCAGAACTCGCTGGAGGGACTACATGTTCAATCTGGCCTGGGAAGGCCTTGGGATCCCCCAGGAGGAGCTGGAGGGCGAAGCTGGGGAAAGGGACGCCTGGAGTACCCTACTTAGCTTGCTGCCACCCCGGAAGGAGAGAGTGAGCGAGAGAGAGGGAGGGGGAGAAGCGGCTGATGATGAATGAATGAATATGTCTGTTATGAAACTGACTGACACCAAAATTCACATTTTAACTACTTTTAATACTATTTTTCAAACAATTTAAAATGGCCGCTGTCCAACGCCTGTAAATACTGCAGCGCCTCGGTGGTAGTCATGGTGCATCTGTAACCAGACATGTTGGAAATAATCACAAATCAAATTTAGACTATTTGTCTGCACTGGAGAACGCTAGTGTGTTTCTTGGACGGAAGAATGAACTTCACGAAGGAAATGACGTGACCAACACTCGTTATAAATAGTGACATGACGCGCACGATGACATGCAAATTACGAGACGGTCATTTTGACCGCTCATGGTCGTTTTAGGTGGATCTTGTAACTTTTTAGTGCGATTGATCTAAAACTCATTTTAATGCAAGTATATCCAATTTTAGGGGAATTGAGGGAGTGGCAGGTCTGGAGCTTTTTTTTCTTCACAAAGCTGTTAAACTTTGAAAATCCAAAACGGCCATAATGACCGCCTTGGTCGTTCTGGTGTTAAATCGTCTTGTCGGTTGACACACCCATATTTTAACAATGTGTCTGGGTTTTCCTGAAGCTGTTGGGGATGTGGCCAAAACGGCTGTGACGCGGATAGTTGAAAGCATTAACAACAGGCTGGTGCAGGGAATAAGCACACGATATACACTACTTCAACACATACACACACACACACACACTGCACTGCATTAACTTAGTGTGTCACATACACACACACATACACACACACATGCACGCGCGCTACAATTAGCTTCACCTCTTCTGGCATCTACTGTGTGGTCTTGGATGTGATAAAAGAGCTAAATTAAAGGTGGGATAAAGGCCCATTTGAAGCCGGTCCTGTTATAGCTCCCCTCTGTATGGCAAAACCAGACATGTGGTTTTAAGCGTACCGGTTAAAAGCTGGCATTCCCACCCACTGGTAGTAAAACAGACTCAGGTCCGCCGGAGAGGTGGCCCCGGGGACTCTGGAACACAGGGATATTTTGAAATGAAAACAAAAGTATCCAAGTTACTGATTAGATCGTGGTGTCAAACATAAACACGACCTGATTTACAACCAATTTTAAAACCGCAAATAAGCCAACTTCTACGTAGCCATTGAGTAGATTTCATGATGGATGTTGAAATAATTGCATCAGTTTTCCACAGCTTAAATTTCCAGACTATAAGATGCTAACATGACTTCGCTGCTGGCACCGCAGCCACCAGACTCAGAGACCTTCCTCAGCCTCGTCTTCCTCGACTCCCTCTTGAATCTCGCGACTGCGCTCCTTCTTTTCCAACCTGCGCATTCCCACGTGACCAAGCGAGAGATAACCATGAGGAGGTGAACTAATCTCCACAGGCAGGCGCTATCTTTTAATTTATCTGTTTATTTCTCAAATTGTAGAAAAATTACAGGGCTGACTTGTTTAGACACTCGAGCTCAATAAAAAAAGAAGAAGAAGAAGAAGACAAACTGGCATCCAGGTAGTGTAGCGGTCTATTCCGTTGCCCAGAGCCGGCCCAAGGCATAAGCGAACTAAGCGGTCGCTTAGGGCCCCCGCGCCAGCAGGGGGCCCCCAAGAGCGCTTGAAATGTTAAACACGACAGGTTGAGATATGTATAGTGTGTGTGTGTGATATCATATCAGTAGTAATCACCAAAAAACAAAAACTAAATATTTTGATATCGTTGTTAACAGACTGACGAATTAATGCTCCTGGTTTCATCATTTCCGCCATGAAGAGACTGGAAGTGTCTTTTTTTAATGCTATTGTAGACTAGCATTCAGTCTTTGGAGGACCACTTTCAGTCTCTGGGGGAAGTCAGAGACAACTTTGGAGTGCTGCTGAATTTCAGCCAACTCGACCCACAGACACGGAGGGATCGATGTAGGCTTCTTGGGGAGAGACTCGCATGTGGAGAAGAAGCGGACATTGATGGCACTGAACTGGCTACAGAAATGGAGAGTCTTCCCGAACTCCCCCAAGCCAGTATGACAGCATTTGAGCTCCTGGCTTACCTGTCTGAAAACCACATTTGTGAGTTATATCCAAATCTTTGGGTAACTCTAACGATAGCCCGCACTCTCCCGGTGACTAGCTTCTGCAGAGCGCAGCTTTTCCAAGCTGAAACTGATAAAAACATACTTAAGATCTTCCATGGCTCAAGAGAGATTGAGTGGACTGGCACTTATAAGCATTAACAATACAGTTGGCCGCGAGATCTCCTACAATGACGTCATAAATGACTTTGCCTCCAGAAAACCAGGGAACAAAGATTTTAAGGAGAATGTTAAATTAAAGCACTTTATTTTGGGATATTTGCTGCACCATTAGCAAGCACACCTTTGAACGCCATAGTTTTCCAAAAACTTTTTATTCGTCTACATATTCTTTAATCTTTATTGTTAGGTTGTTAGATGTTAGAAGTTCCTCTGTTCATTGTATGTCATTATTCAAGTTTCTATTTAATTTATTTATTATTGTCTGTTTCTGCATTTGCATTTCATGTAAGAAAATATTTTATTTCTTTGTTACTGTTCTGCACAGTTCAAAAGCAATTAAAATAGTTAACGTGTTCAGTAAATGCATTGTCTGCTGGTTTACTTTAAGACTTTCCAGCACAGTAGTAAGTCGTGACAATGCTATGGTAACGATCAAGCATGGACATAATACTGTCGGTGGTGGGAGGGCCCCAAATCAAATTCTGCTTAGGGCCCCATAAAGCCTTGGGCCGGCTCTGCCGTTGCCTACCAGCACGGGGATCGCCGGTTCGAATCCCCTTGTTACCTCGGCTTCGTCGGGTGTCCCTACAGACACAATTGGCCGTGTATGCGGTGCAGACATGTGTATGTGTTCTGGTCGCTGCACTAGCGCCTCCTCTAGTCAGTCGGGTCCCTCGCCTCTTGGCGCACACGCTTCCGATGGCGTCGCGGTCTCACTATCCCACCTCTGATACCAATATAGCGAATTCGGGGGGCAGCCCGGGAACCGCCGCAGCCGGGACGCGAACCCGGGTCTCCCGCACCACGGGCGATTAACCAGTCGACTAAAGGGTCCGATCCCCTGGCCAGTCGGCCAGTGAGTCTTTTTAGTAGTTTACAGTAGTCGCCCTCTCCCGGAAGCACTTTTTAGCCTACCGACCACTCAGAGCGCTTTACAATGTATGCCTCACACCACACACACACTCATACACTGATGATGGAAGCTGCCATGCCAAGGCGCCAACCTGCTCATCAGGAGCAGTTAGGCGTTCAGTGTCTTGCTCAAGGACGCTTCGACGCGCTCTCTGGAGGAGCCGTGGAGCGAACAAGTGACCCTCCGATTACTAGACCACCCGCACTACCTCCTGAGCCACGCCGCCCGAATATGATTAAAAAGAAACATAGTCAGAGGTCTGGAGTCTTTTATGAGCTCCTCTTGTAGTTGTACCAGCCATGAGCACATGTTCCCACCCACATTCACCAAGCTCAGATGGGTGTTACCCGGCTGGTTGCGAGCCTGTTACCCCCGCGAAGCATATAAGCCTCCACCATTCAAACAAAAACCCCAATTTCAATGTGCATACATACTTTATTTTGTGTGTGTTGGTCAGCCCATGTCTTACCTGCCAGGCCAAGTCTTGTGTCGCGTTCACACCAAACGCCAAGCAGTTTCCACGCCATGCGCGAAGACGCGAGTGACGCATTGACTTTATACGTCATCTCACCGCGCGAAAAGCTCGCTTCGCGTCCGGTGTGAACACGTCAGAGTCTCAGCTGTACGGGACGCGATATTATGAACCCTACATAGGCCTCGCCAAAATCCCGCCCTACTCTGTCTGTGATTGGCTAACCCTATCCCTAACCCCACCCTAACCCTAACCTTAACCAACCTAACCAACGGAGGCAACGAGTACTAGCCAATCAGAGGCATCGGGTCTTGGCGTGGCCATAGTAGGATTCTGGATTTTGGCGAGGCCTATGTAGGGTTCATAATATCGTGTACGGGACAGAGGCAAGGTTCAGCTGATGTGGGGATTCATTTTCAACTGAATAATAGCTTTTGCTGCTGATTCTGTTAATGCTCCTGTAATGTACACGTGCTTACCTGTCTGTCTGTCTGTCTGTCTCCCTTGTCCTGCTTTAGGCGACAGAGGAGAGAGAGGAATGAAGGGGGAGAAGGGCGATCGAGGAGACCGAGGTGAGAGCAGACACCAGCGTTTGAACGGACGCTGTAAAGAAACTGGGGAATGGTTGAGGAGTCCACGGGTTGATGCTGCTCCTCTTCAGTTGTCTTACACTTGTCTTTCACTGTGTTGCACCCTCACCTCACTGTTACCCAGGACACTAATTGTTGCACCCTCTCCAGACCGAGGGTCGTAACAGGGGACAACAATAAGACTAGACCTGACTTAAACAGCAGCGACAGGAACTCCTCCCACCCATAGCTGTCATTTGTTCATCTTAGAGGAACTCTCTCCCTCCCCCCTCTCCCTGTCTCTCCCTCTCTCTCCCCTCTCTCTCTCTCCCCTCTCTCTGTCCCTCCCTCTCTCTCTCTCTCTCTCCCCCTCTCTCTCCCTCCCTCCC
>JAJHIY020002170.1:0-40000 GCA_022114975.2 Lampris megalopsis | reverse complement strand
GCCTGGGAGCATCTTGGGATCCCCCAGGAGGAGCTGGAGGGCGTTGCTGGGGAGGGGGACGTGTGGAGCGCCCTACTTAGCTTGCTGCCACCACGACCCGACCCCGGAGAAGCAGCTGAGGATGAGATGAGATGAAGGACGGTCAGAAAGTCACTAAATGTAGTGACAAAGTCACCTAACTCGCAATACTGATGGAAACAGATTCGGCGAATAAATGATGGCAGACAGAAATCACGTGACTTAAATGTCACCCAAGCTTACGGCTTCACTGGAGAGACGAGAAATGGCGGCAAACGAAAAACATGTGTGGCATTTGTGGACCGATGAGGAGCTTGCAACGTTCCTTGAATTGATAAAACAATAAACAAACGCCAGAACTTTTCCAAGGGCACATGGCTGTAATATTAGTTATTCAAAACTCTCCATTTCCGCTGCCCAGTGTGCTGTCCGTCCCCAAGCTTCCATCACCTTTTCCTTTATTTCAGGTTTGACTGCTGCACTTAGGCTGAGGTTTAACAGGTTTGACTGCTGCACTTAGGCTGAGGTTTAACAGGTTTGAGGTTTGAGGCTGCTAAAATCAATTTATTCTAGGTTCAGATTCCTTCTTACACCATTACAGTGTGAAGAACAAAAATATATGTTCATTCATCATCTTCAGCCGCTTCTCCGGGGTCGGGTCGCGGTGGCAGCAAGCTAAGTAGGGCACTCCAGACGTCCCTCTCCCCAGCAACGCCCTCCAGCTCCTCATAGGGGATCTCAAGACGTTCCCAGGCCAGATTGGACATGTAGTCCCTCCAGCGAGTTCTGGGTCTACCCCGGGGTCTCCTCCCTGTTGGGCCTGCCCGGAAAACCTCCAAAGGAAGGCGCCCAGGAGGCATCCTGATCAGATGTCCGAACCACCCCAACTGGCTCCTTTCGACGTGAAGGAGCAGCGGCTCTACTCCGAGCTCCCTCCGGATGTCCGAGCTCCTCACCCTATCTCTAAGGCTGAGCCCAGACTCCCTCCGGAGGAAACTCATTTCAGCCGCTTGTATCCGCGATCTCCCCCTTTCGGTCACCACCCAAAGCTCCTGACCATAGGTGAGGGTTGGAACCAAGACTGAATTGAGAGCTCTGCCTCCCGGCTGAGCTCCCTCTTCACCACAACGGTGCGGTACAGCGTCCGCATTACTGCTGATGCTGCACCAATCCACCTGTCCATCTCCCGCTCCATCCTACCCTCGCTCCTGAACAAGACCCCGAGATACTTGAACTCCTTCATTTCACGTCACAAATATATGGATGACAGTTTGTTATTACTGAATCTCCATAATAATACAGGTGATTTCATGCGCAAATCCTTTTATAAAGAGCGCAGCATAAAAACCATATCCTGTCAGCCAGTCCAGGAAATGTAATTGACCTTTTGCAAAGTACCACCTCAGAACAGGGCTTGTCAGGCTTTCAGCAAAACCAGGTCCCGTAGGCCGTTTTGGCACGGAACCTGCAAATCGGATACTAGATATCCGAAAAGTTTGGAAGGGAGTGTAACTTTCTTTCCCTTCCCAAAAGCCAAAACGCAAGACCCCATACTGGCTTTCACTGTCTGGCTCTTTGACAGTATTTCACTTTTACTGCGGTAATACCAGTCTGCACCTTCAGCTGTGGTTTAAGGAGAAAGAGACTCAGCCAAGTCTGTGTGCTCAGGGAATAGAGTGTTTTGGTGGTACCCGGGTCCTGGTCCTGGGTGAAATAGCCCGTGTTAATCACTTAAAACCACTCCACCTTCATCCCAGACCAGCCACGTGGCGTGCACATGTCCCGATTACAGAAATAAACGTACAGAAACGCGAGGAGAGAGGAGTCAAGCCAACGGGCATTTAACAGAAAGAGACCTCCTTTCCACTCCAGCCTGATTTTAACGCTGTCACATAACATTTGACGCACTGATAGAAATAAAATAAATCATCCCACGTGCCAGCTCACTTTGCTTTTATTTCCATTCCGCTCTGTTGTGACGCACAACAGCTTTTTAAAAAGTGCTGTGTAAATAAAGGTTATTATCCGGATGATGATGATGATGATGATGATGATGATGATGATCTGCCTGAAAGCCTTCAGACCCCTGACCTGATGTATTGCATTTAAGAAAGAGTCTGTTGTGGGTAACTCGTTTTACATCACTACAGTGGCATGCATGCGGCAAGCGCACGTGGCACCAGGTGGAAATGTTGCCCCCTTTTTCTCCCCAATGGTATCCGAACAATCGCCCCACTCTTCCGAGCCGTCCCAGTCGCTGCTCCGCCCCCTCTGCCGATCCGGGGAGGGCTGCAGACTACCACATGCCTCCTCCCATACGTGTGGAGTCGCCAGCCGCTTCTTTTCACCTGACAGTTAGGAGTTTCACCAGGGGGACGTAGCGCGTGGGAGGATCACGTTATTCCCCCCGGTTCCCCCTCCCCTCTGAAGAAGGCGCTCCGACTGACCAGAGGAGGCGCTAGTGCAGCGACCAGGACACATAGCCACATCCGGCTTCCCACCCGCAGACACGGCCAATTGTGTCTGTAGGGACGCCCGACCAAGCCGGAGGTAACACGGGGATTCGAACCGCCGATCCCCCTGTTGTTAGGCAACGGAATAGACGAGACTCATTCTTAAAACTCGTTATGCGGGAAAGTATGAATGTCTGAACACTACAGTTTGTAATTGTCAACCCCGAACCCTGTCAGGCTCGACCCAGTCATGTCAGTTCAGGCTCAGCTTATTCAGTTATTCCGGCGGGTTTGAGAGGGTCGGGCTCTGCACTGCGGTGGATAAATGAACCTGAACCTGAACCTGAGGTGGAACTTGAACGTGCAGGCGGGTGGATGAGGCCGTGTTGCCTCCGGCTTGGTCGGGCGTCCCTACAGGTGAGAAGCCGGATGTGGGTATGTGTCCTGGTCGCTGCGCTAGCGCCTCCTCGGTCAGGTGAAAAGAAGCAGCTGGCGGGCGTCCGGGTGGTATAGCGGTCTATTCCGTTGCCTACCAACGCGGGGATCACCGGTTCGAATCCCCGTGTTACCTCCGGCTTGGTCGGACGGCCCTACCAGACACAGTTGGCCGTGTCTGGGTGTCTTTCTTTGATGGGTGGTGGATGTTAAGTGTTTTTAGTGGTTTACGTGCTGAAAGAGGCGGAAGGTTTTTGTTTGGAGAGCTGGCCGTCATGGCCGCAGCATTAGGAGCTGGAGGAGGAGAGGAGTTGACGCTGCGCCACGGGACCAGGTGTGTGCCAGGTAACAGCAACATGGTGGAGAACGCGCCTCGGGCTGTTGGCAGACACGTGGGCTGTGATCCTATTGGCTCTGCTTCTCGGGTTAACAAAGCAGTGGCGGTGTTCTTGAAGGAGTAAGTAGTGTGATGGCGGATGGGATTTATGTCAAGTGGGTTTTGAGCTGTCTCGCCATTGTCGCCACCAGCAACGAGGGGTGTAGTTTCACATGTGCTGCCTTTCATTAGGGATGAGGCTTTGAGTTGGGAATTATCCAGGTTTATTTATTATTGATTTATTTTGATTGTGAGATACTTTATCGATCCCCGTGGGGAAATTACCCTCTGCATTTAACCCATCCTAGCTGTGCAGCTAGGAGCAGTGGGCAGCCGCCCTGCAGCCCCCGGGGACCAGCTCCGGTTCGTCTTGCCCTGCCTCGGTCAGGGGCACAGACAGGAGTACTGACCCTAGCATGCATGTCATTCTGATGGTGGGGGAAACCGGAGCATCCGGAGAAAACCCACCGCAGACACGAAGGTTTTCAGATTTGCCAGCGACGGGCGTCCGGGTGGTGTAGCGGTCTATTCCGTTGCCTACCAACACGGAGATCGCCAGTTCGAATCCTCG
This sequence comes from Lampris megalopsis, assembly GCA_022114975.2. NCBI lineage: Eukaryota > Metazoa > Chordata > Actinopteri > Lampriformes > Lampridae > Lampris > Lampris megalopsis. Next base: position 36,147 of record JAJHIY020002170.1, on the reverse strand, counting down.
TGTTACCCCCGGCTTTGTCGGGCGTCCCTACAGACACGATTGGCCATGTCCGCGGGTGGGAAGCCGGATGTGGGTATGGCAAGCTATAGCATGAAACAGGCTTGTATGCTGTCTCAGAAAATGTACTTGACTAAACTGCATTATATATATATATATAGATAGATAGATAGATAGATAGATAGATAGATAGATAGATAGATAGATAGATAGATATGCATCATAAACGAATACACATACACAGACACCCACAAATTATAGAGTAAAAGGCTGCAGCAGAGAGAATAAACGAGGCACAAAAGAAGCCAAAGAGCAGCTGAGTCTGGGACTAATACATGCATGCAGGCGTGCACGTAAACATGTGTGCACGCGTGTGAGTGCATGCATAATATGTGTGTTTGCTGCAAGATCACACACACACACACACACCCCTCTGGCTTCGAGCAGTGGTAACTGACGTTTTGAACGTTGGCCCCGCAGGTCCAGCAGAAGGTGTAGTGGGTTTGAGGCTTGACAGGTTGTTTTTACAGCGAGCCGCTGCGGCTACGGGGATCTTAAGTGTATCCAGTTGGGGCTCTGAAACGGTTTAGCTGGAGACAAAAATGTGACATTTACTTTAACCCTGAGACAACAAAATGAATTTTTAATTTCGTGCGGTGACCCACAAGAAAAGGGCCTAAGCTGAACAAATGCGTGCTCCAAAGTGTAAGCTCTGTTGTGCTGTCAACCCCCAAACCACCACCTCTGAGGCCGAGAAACAATTCAGTCTCACACACACACACACACACACACACACACACACACACACACACACACACACACCGCAAGTTCAATTCGTGCGTGAAACCCATGAATAAACGTCCATTCATGCACTCACACTCGCACAAACATACGCACGGACACTCTTTCGTCACCCGTGGACTGAATGACGTTGATTTGACTTTTAACTCTGATTACAAACCATTATTTTTAGAGTTTGCTAACATGCATGCCAAAAACTATGGGGGAGGGGACAGAGAAACGAAGCAACAAAGGATTTAAAACAAAACAGAACCAAGTAGAACATGATAGAAGGCAAAGCCACAGAGAAAGGTCTTTCCTGGAGAATGCGCTGTGAACAGGCTGAAATGGTGAAGTATTATCCGACTACCATGCAGTCAACTTCCCCTCAGCACTCCTGGCCAGGTTTTCAATCTGCCAGGTAAACGGGAGTAACGTCGGTCCATGCTCTGGCCTTTCGGGAGGTGTTGACAGCACGATGCTATAATGGTCGTGGTCGCTAAGACTCGGTCTTTATTCTTATACTATACTTAATGAAAATAGTCGTTGTTCATACTTAATTTGTGCCATTAATGTGGAAGAAAACGTGTTGTTTGGCTTGCTCAAAAACAGGGCTGTGTGGAACAATGTGTGCGAGCTAGGGAGGGACCTGGTTTACTTTGTGACCGGACCTGCTGGCCAGCTCTGCAAAGTGAATGTAGAAGCTGTGAGACTGCAGAGGAAAAGCTGGCAGACATCACACTGGAGGAGATACGCTTTCCTCGCTGACGTTCTCCAGGGGAGGTGCTGAAATGTACGGACAGAGCCAAGCAGTTTCTGCAGAAGGTGCCTTGGATTGAGTTCTGCAAGCCTCCGTTGGAAATGCTGCACTTTGCAGACACAGTTTGCCGGTACATTACCAGTTGAGTAGTCTGCTAAGGCGTCCGGGTGGCGTAATGGTCTATTATGTTGCCTACCAACGCGAGGATCGGCTGTTCGAATCCCCGTGTTACTGATGGCTTGGTCGGGCAGCCCTACAGACACAACTGGCCGTGTCTGCGGGTGGGAAGCCGGATGTGGGCATGTGTCCTGGTCGCTGCACTAGCTCCTCCTCTGGTCGGTCGCGGCACCTGTTAAGGTGGGAGGGGGAACTGGGGGGAACAGCGTGATCCTCCCACGCGCTACGTCCCCCTGGTGAAACTCCTCACTGTCAGGTGAAAAGAAGTGGCTGGTGTCTCCACATGTATGGGAGGAGGCATGCGGTAGTCTGCCGCCCTCCTCGGGTCGGCAGAGGGGGTGGAGCAGTGATCGGGATGGCTCGGAAGAGTGGAGTAATTGGCCAAGTACAACTGGGGAGGAAAATGGGGGGGCACAAAAAAAGTACAGTCTGCAAGGTAGACGTGTACCATGACAGACTCCGGGATCCCCAGATGACGCAAGATAAGATAAGGTTCTCAGAAGCATCAGTATTAAGTTAACGTCTGAGCGTTTTGCTTTCCATTAAATGGGAACTAGTCTCGATCCCGCCAGCTGGGTTTGGTTTAGCATATTGTGTCAGAAAACAAAGAAGTGGTTACAGCAGTGTTCTTTCAGCTCGGCTCACACAGGCATGTTTGACGTTGCTGTCGTGGACAACAAAGAATGAGTTAGAAACACTCGGACAACCTTTATTGCGTAATATTAAAGTTAGGTGAGTCATTTTTTAAGCGGAAAGGCAAACACCTTGTATCTGGCAGCAGCTACGCATCAGGGATTTATGGGAGGTCATTGTCCACAATGATTTTAGAAATGTCTTGTGGGTCCAAAACTTCAGGAATCAGGAACACTTTGTCATTTCATTCCATGCACCTCCTTCCGGGCATGAAATGAAACGTCGTTTCCCCCAGCCCACAGCAGTGCAACACAAAGACAAAAGCTCATATCCAAAAACTACAGGAACTTCAAGAGCACACATACTAACGAACACATAAATCTAAACTAACACATATGTCCAAGCAAAACAAAAATAAAAAATCACTGTCCAAGGGAACGAACGCCAGCCACGATGTCTGTCGGACTGCCGGTCTGCATGGGCTAGCAGTTAGCTTAGCTTGCCCCGCTTCTGCGTCCTGTCAGACCGCCCTCGGTGCTTCCTCCCCGGGCGCAGCTCCAGGCAGGGGCCGTGGTCCTTCGGCTCACCGGATGCAGTAGACCAGGCTCCCCAGCCGATCCAACACCAGCTCTCCCATGCCAGATACTCTCGACACACCTTCCCGTACTCCACACAACGACACCAAAAACACCACAGTCAACGCCAGGCTAGGCCGCCGCCGCCAGACCCCCCTTGGTGTTATCAGAACTGCCGGTCTGCATGGGCTAGCAGTTAGCTTAGCCTGCCCCGCTTCCGCGTCCTGTCAAACCACCCTCGGTTTTACCTCCTCGGTCACAGCTCCAGGCAGGGCCGTGGTCCCTGGGCCCACAGGACGCAGCAGACCAAGCTCTCCCAGCCGATCCAGCACCAGCTCTCCCAGCCATCAAACCAAGACAAACTTAAATGCAGACGTGGACGTGGACAAAGACACTACATGGACGGTACTGGGTGAGGCCGCTGCAAACATGAATTCGCGCCGCCATCTCCCCACACTGGTAGTGGGTGAGGTCCCTGCAAACGTCAAGTCGCCCCGCCATCCTCCCACACCGGAAGCGGAAACAGAATGACCTGCTTAACATTTGATGAGTTATGCAACGCAATAGGACCCCTCGTGGCACCTGCAGTATCATGCGTGAGGGAGCCAGTCCCCACCAAGAAGCACATAGCTACCACTCTTATAAACTGGCTACCTTGACTTAAATGTGAAAAACGTTTTCCCATTTCAATTTACGAAATATTGCTTTTCCGAATCATCTGTGGGGAAAAAAACACCTTGTGAGTGTATGAACTTTTTTTCTGTATTTGACGTTTTATGAAATACACGTGTTCCATTACTCGTTTTTAGCGTCGTAATTTCAAAGTGAGCGTTAAGCAGGTTCATGGAAACCCGCCTATAGATAGCTAGCTAGCTCACTAACTAGCATGATGTTGGCAAGCAACTATTCAGAAACAAACCAACTGATGGTGACAGTTAATGGACTGTCCTATCAAGTCAGAGTATTAGACATGTAATCAATAGTAAGAAGCAGATTGGTTTTCTGAAACGGTTTAATTATGTTGACAACCAGGACAAGAGTTTCTCAAGGGTGTTAATTATATTTCCACAACAACATAGCTTCTAACATTGTCGTTAACTTACATTAACAAACCCTCCGGTAACAAATACTATGACATTGGAAAACATGATTTTCATTGGACTGGATCTTTAATATAAACCAACCTGCCACAGGGCGTCCGGGTAGCGTGGTGGTCTACTCCGTTGCCTAGGATGATCGGGGGTTCTAATCCCGTGTTACCTCCGGCTTGGTCGGGCATCCCTACAGACACAATTGACCTTTCGCAAAGTACCGCCCCAGAACGGTGCTTGTCCAATCCTACCTTAGCAACGGTTTCTATGGGAGGGAGGTCCATCAAGCTTTCAAACACACAACAAAATGCTGAAACGGTGTGCCTATGGGATCTGCAAATCGGATACTAGATATCTGAAAAGTTTGGAGGGGGTGTACTTTTCTTTCCCTTCCCAAAACCCAGAACACAAGAAGCGCAATGTCGGCAATAGATTTGGCAGTATAGCAGACCCCATGGCCAGCTTAATCCATCCAAAATCAACAAAAATACCTGTCTGCTCCAAGCTAAGCTTGCTACTAGCTATTATTGATAGCTAATACAGCTAACGTATTATTACTGTTACTTTTACCCACACAATGCGCTGATTTCTTCCTTCATGTTTTGGTGTTTTCCGGCTACTTCTTGGATAGTTCTGAAATGCTTGACGGGCATAGCAATAGTAACTAAGGGGGGCGGGACTTTGCGAAAGGTCAATTGGCCGTGTCTGTGGGTGGGAAGCCGGATGTGGGTATGCGTCCTGGTCGTTGCACTAGCGCCTCCTCTGGTCGGTCGGGGCTTCTGTTCGGGGGGGGGGGGACTGGAGGATTGCGTGATCCTCTCACACACTATGTCCCCCTGGTGAAACTCTTCACTGTCAGGTGAAAAGAAGCGGCTGGCGACTCCACGTATTGGAGGAGGCATGTGGTAGTCTGCAGTCCTCCCTGAATTGGCAGAGGGGGTGGAGCAGCGACCGGTATGGCTCGGAAGAGTTGGGCAATTAGCCAAGTACAATTGGGGAGAAAAGGGGGGAAATAAAAGATAAATAAATAAAAGTACTGTAACTTACCTTCAGTTTTGTCAGTCCATTTAGTTAGGAGTAGGAGTCTCTTTTTTCCACTGGTGGATATCTCCTTCAGGAGAATTCCTCTTTGTGCATATGGCACAGACAAAGAGGGCTACCACCTTGATCCAGTTGTGAACCCTGTGTCTATCTTTCAGGGGGAATGCTGTTCAAACAGGCACTACATTGATCAACTAACTCTTATCTTGAGTTCCTTGAACTGAGTTACCAGATTGAGCAATCTTTTGCTCAAGGACACTTTGGGAGGAGACTTTGTTCTCACTGTGATTAAACCTAAGACGTAACACTTAAAGCATGTTCTCTCTAATGGTAAGACTACAATACTACCCACCAGCTGCAACAGACTGTGTCATAGTTAGATATATGCTGCATATGTGGTGGAAAAGTCATGCCTGATTAACTTTATTCAACAATGAGTCTTCCTTTGATGTTGTTTGATTACCTGTCTAGAAAGATCCCATGCACCACCATCAGAGAGAACGTTTAAGACCACAGTGCAGATCCATCATAGCCCAGGTCTGATGGCAAGCTTCCCATGGCAGAGAAATACATGTCTGCGAAATATGGTTCTGATTATCCTAACCCTAACCCCCCCCCGTCCCGAGACTATGTCACAGTGGGCAGCCTCAGTCACTAAAGAAGGGGGGGAGGGATGAAAGGATGAAAGGCACGGGGAGAAAAAGAACGAGGGAGGGGGAATGGTCTGAGAATCTCACGGTTGACTGTGCGAAAAAGTGCAGCGTAATTTGGATCGGTTGTTGTGATAGCCATCTGTCCGTGTTTAGGTCCGTTACAGCTGCTTCTGCAGCGTAGTAATAGTTTTCATAGAGGGACAACGGTGCTGGTCCACGGATGCTCGGCTTCACCCAAATGGTGCTGTAGTCAACATGCTAATGCTAGATGGCGCGTTGCAGAACTAGCAGTGCTTTCAAACGTACAACTTATATGAGGTGGCCAGGGCGACCCATTTATCTCATAGCAGATTCAATAACGCGTGTTGTGTTGGGTGCTGTTGTCGTATTCTCCCTTTCTTTACTATCTTTACCATTTTCCCCTCTCTTCTGTCTTTTTACAAGAACATAGGAAGTTGAAAAATAGCTCAGTGTCTACTGTTGGTTTGAAAAGGGTATGATTCAAGAATCTCTGGCAGATATGATAGTCTAATCTTGTGGTGGATATGGAATTATGATGAGCTACTAGAATACCAAGTACAGTACTGTATAATCAGAGTGAAACGGTAAACAGAACAAATTTATGTTGGTCTGCTGAGGTTAATATCCTGTCTAGATAATGTGTGCCCTTGCGCTATAGTATATTGTCATCAGTGTGTCACACACAGCATAAATATCTCCACACCAAGCATCCATCCAAAATACTGGAGCTGAGCTCATATGATGTGAACTGTGTGTGTGTGTGCATATGTGTGTGCGCTTCGGCCTACCTCTATACATCTCATTTCCTTTACGAGTCCTGTAAGGTGATAAATTACATCGCTTATATGGGTGCAGCTGCTGCGCAGTTTTAGGACATGTAGCATGTACAGCTTTCTATACTGCTACAAGTTGTCCACTTACATGCCCACTTATTTCAACGTATGAATCTCCTTTCTAGTAGGATTGCAGTACCCTTGAACAAGCCATTCTAACTTTACTGTTTCCGGTGTGGGAAGATGGTGGCTCACATTCACGTTTGCAGCAGCCTCACCCAGTGCCGTCCCTGCAGTGTCTTTGTCCACTTCTGCGTATAAGTTTTGTCTTGGTTTGATGGCTGGGAGAGCTGGCACTGGATCAGCTGGGAGAGCTTGGTCTGTTGTGTCCTGTGGGCCCAGGGACCACGGCTCTGCCTGGAGCTGCAACCGAAGAGGTAACACCGAGGGCGGTCTGACAGGACGCAGAAGTGGGGCAGGATAAGCTAACTGCTAGCCCATGCAGACCGGCAGTTCTGATAACGCCGATGGCGGTCTGGCGGCAGCCTCGCCTAGCCTTGACTGTGCTTTTAGTGTTGTCGTGTGAAGTGCAGGGAGGTGTGTCGAGGGTGTCTGGCTGGGGGAACTGGCATTGGATCAGCTGAGGGAGCATGGTCTGCTGCATCTTGTGAGCCCAAGGACCACGGCCTTGACCGGAGCTGCGCCCGAAGAGTAAACACTGAGGGCGGTCTGACAGGACACAGAAGTGGGGCAGGCTAAACTAACTGCTAGCCCATGCAGACCAGCAGTTCTGACAGTCATCCTGGCTGGCGTTCGTTCTCCTGGACAATGATTTTAGTTTAGATATATGTGTTACTTTGGCTATATGTGTTCTTCTAGTTCTTGTAGTTTTTGGATGTGTGTTTGTGTCTTTGTGTTGCACTGTTGTGGGCTGGGGGAAACCATGTTTCGTATCATTTCATGTGCACAAGTGCATGATATGAAACGACAGTGTTTCTGATTTACCTCAGATTGTTCTGCGACAGTGGGAAGTAATGGTGCTCGACCCATGCCCTCTCACGTCAGCAGAGGGTGTGGAGCTAAGACCTGAAACAGACCACTTTCCTGTCCACGAGTGTGAAATTGAGTGTACCCACCTTTGTCTTGGCTTAAATACACTTTAGAAAGAAAAAAAGTGATTACTTCTTTAAGTCACTGTAGTCCAATAACACATGGTGCAATTACAGCTCATAGTGGGTTAGCCAGGTGTATATCGCTGACAGACAGCAAAATGAAACTGGGCCAGATCCGGGCCGGATGTATCACAGCAACTGGTGCGGATCTGCAAAACGGTCTTTTTGCACAACGGGCCAATACCGGCGCGGATCCGGCTTATGGACCTGTACCGGCTTTGGGCCAGGTGCGGCCCAAAGCTGGTACAGCTCTGCGGTACATGCGGGGCGGTCTAGGAGCGGATGTGATTGCTATAATGATCTGCCGGAATCGGCGCAGGGCGGTCTATGGGCGGATGTGATTCCTATGCAGATCTGCCGGACTGTGGGCGGATCCGGCCCAGGTGCTATGAGGGAACGGACTACAATTAGGGTTTGGGCCTTTGAAATAAAAAGTGAAGATACATAATGTGTATTGTAGGATAGCAGTTACTAATGGAGTGACCAGGAGGAACTAAGAAATATGAAATATAATAGTCTGTAGCATGTTACTGCCCACCCTGGACCCCCACCAATTTGCCTACCGACAAAATAGATCCACTGATGACGCGATAGCCACTACACTCCATACCGCCCTCACCCACCTGGAAGAAAGGAACTGCTATGTGAGAATGCTGTTTGTAGACTACAGCTCAGTATTCAATACCATAGTCCCCCTCCAGACTCTACACCAAGCTCTGGGACTTAGGACTCAACCCCAGCCTGCGCAGCTGGATCCTGAACCTCCTGTCGAGCCGACGCCAGGTGGTGAGGATGGGCTCCAAAACCCCTGTCCCGCTGACCCTCAACACTGGAGCCCCCCCCCAGGGCTACGTCCTGAGTCCCCTCCTCTACTCCATGACTGCGTGGCCACACGTCGCTCCAACTTGGTGATAAAGTTTGCTGACGACACGGCGGTGACTGGCCTGATCACCAACGATGAGACGGCATACAGGGGAGCGTTCAACAATCTAACAAAGGGGTGCCAGGAGAATAACCTCTCTCTCAACGTCGACACAACCAAGGAGCTGATTGTGGACTACAGGAAGAGAGGGGGGAGGCTGGACCCCATCACCATCAACGGGTCTGCTGTAGAGAGGGTCAAGAGCTTCAAGTTCCTTGGTGTCCACATTACCGAGGACCTCACCTGGGATGAACACACCGGCCATGTGGTGAAAAGGCACAGCGACGCCTCTTTCACCTCAGGCGACTGAAGAAGTTCGGCATGGGGCCCAGGATTCTACGGGCCTCCTACAGAGGCACAGCCGAGAGCGTCCTGAATGGATGCACCACCACCTGGCATGGGAACTGCCCACAACCACAAAACACTGCAGAGGGTTGTGCGGATGGCCCAGGACATTAGTGGATGTGAGTTTCCCTCCATCCAGGACATATACAATGGACTCTGTGTCAGCAAAGCCTACAGGATTATCAAAGACCCCAGCCACCCCAACTATGGACTGTTCCAGCTGCTACCATAAGGCAAGCAGTACCGCAGCCTCAAAGCCCGGACCAGGAGGCTCCAGAACAGCTTCTTCCACCAAGCAGCCTGGCTTTTGAACAAAGAACATTAAAGACACTAAGCCTGGTGCCGGACTGACTGGTGCTGACCTGTGGTCTTCAGCGGATCATCAGTTTACACACACACACACACACACACAGAATTAGCTTGGCATACACAAACACACACAAATATATGAACAACTACACACATATGCACATTTATTAAGGCTGGGCCTACACACAAACACACACACACACACACACACAGCACCTTATATACACCACACACTATTTATTATTATTATTACTGCTGTTTGTTCTGTTTTGTTGTTGTTTTGTAGTTGTTTTGTAGCTGCAGTGTCGAGGAGCCGAGGCTCGATAACTTTACTCTCTTGTACTTGTATAATGAGACGTAACAAATAATCCTGAATCTCGAAATAGAAAAGTAGCATACCAGGAAATTAATTCATCACTAAAAATCACCATCACGCGTCCGGGTAGCGTAGCGGTCTGTTCCGTTGCCTACCAACATGGGGATCGCCGGATCGAATCCCCGTGTTGCCTCCGGCTTGATCGGGCGTCCCTACAGACACAATTGGCCGTGTCTGCGGGTGGTTGGTCGGGGCACCTGTTCAGGGGGGAGGGGGGGAATAGCGTGATCCTCCTACACGTTATGCCCCCCTGGTGAAACACCTCACTGTCAGGTGAAAAGAAGCGGCTGGCGACGCCACATGTATGGGAGGAGGCGTGTGGTAGTCTACAGCCCTCCCCGGATCAGCAGAGGGGGGGGAGCAGAGACCGGGACGGCTCAGAAGAGTGGGGTAATTGGCCCGGTACAATTGGGGAGAAAACAATCCGCAAAAGATTAAGCCACGATCAGGTTTAGCAGTCCAAATTTACCAAACGCTTATTGTACAGGAGTCCAAAATCAGCCGCCCAACGGGCTGCTGCCTGTCACACGGCGGTGAGCAGTCCTTTCCTCTGCTGTGAGAGCTAATTCTGCACAGGAGACGTACAAACTCCTCACTGTCAGAGGCTTTAAGTTGGGCCTCTGGTAGGCCTCCGCTGAACACAGCGCTGACCGGCAAAACAGCTGTTCCTCATCAGAGACGGGCTGTGCCACGCCGTACTATGTCAAGCCATGCCAGACCGGGCCCGATCAGGACCCCAAAACATCTGCGATACATCTTGCTGCCGGAAAAATATTTCAGTTCCTGTACATCTCAAACATTGCAGTTTCTGTTATGGATCCCCTAAATCTCATCTCATCTCATCTCATCTCATCTCATCTCATCTCACCTCCTTTCACTTACCGCCTTCTCCTCTCTACACTCCTTACTTCTCCTCTCTACACTCTTCTCCTCTCTACACTCCTTACTTCTCCTCCCCAGACCCCTTACTTCTCTCTACACTCCTTACTTCTCCTCTCTAGACTCTTCTCCTCTCTACACTCCTTACTTCTCCTCTCTACACTCCTTACTTCTCCTCTCTAGATTCTTCTCCTCTCTACACTCCTTACTTCTCCTCCCTAGACTCCTTACTTCTCCTCTCCAGACTCCTTACTTCTCCTTTCTAGACTCCTTACTTCTCCTTTCTAGACTCCTTACTTCTCATCTCTACACTCCTTACTTCTCCTCTCCAGACTCCTTACTTCTCATCTGTACACTCCTTACTTCTCATCCCTACACTCCTTACTTCTCCTCTCTACACTCCTTACTTCTCCTCGGCGCCTATCTGCAGCTTTTTCGCTTCCAAATCAGCTGGCTGATAAAGGCTCACAAGTGGTGATTTTCTAATGACGGTAATTGTAATTTTTTTTTAAAGACCAAAGCATGAAGGGAGGAAATGTGCTATCATTTATATCGTCCTATTTTATTTTTCATTGTGGGAGGAAGGACCGTTCCTCTGGTTTACGGAAAAACTGGATGGTGAAAACAGTCCCGTTTTCATCTCAGTTTGGTCTACAAAGTGCCGTCGAAGTCATAAACATTTACGACAGTAATCCGCTTAGTACGAGTTCAACATCAGGCCAGTAAATATTGGCTAGAGAAGACGCACACACTCCCTCAACACAATGTTTGTTGACACAAGTTTGTTTCTTGTTTTTTTTTTTTTGGTGCAAACCAAGCAGCCCAATTTCTTACAACAATTCTTCTACACAGCATCTCCAAAGGGGGATGGAAGGTTCAACAAATACATGTGCATGAACAAAAGCCCACGTGCCAGCACACACATGTAAGCTGGCTGGGTATTGATGTACACAACCTACAATCAAATGCCAGTATCTGCACCAACAATGTGTATTTTCATGTGTGCATTTGCAGATCTGGCTCTGGTTTACACTGAACGTTGACCTGAGTGTGTCCCTCCCTTGTGTGTCTGTTGCAGTGGAGGAGAGCCTCGTGCGGCTGGTGAATGGTTCAGGCTCTCACGAGGGTCGTGTGGAGGTGTTCCATGAGCGTCGTTGGGGGACGGTGTGTGACGACGTCTGGGATAAAAAGGATGGGGACGTTGTGTGTAGGATGCTGGGATTCAAAGGAGCCGTTCAGGTGCATAAGACTGGCTGGTTTGGACAGGGTACGTACACACACACACACACATCAAAACACATAAGTACATCATACATTTAAACCATACAGAGAATAATTTTCTACTACCACTGCTACTACTACTACTACTTCCGGCTGCTCCCGTTAGGGGGCGCCACAGCGGATCATCCGTTTCCATCTCTTCCTGTCCTCTGCATCTTCCTCTGCCACACGAGCCACCTGCAGGTCCTCCCTCACTACATCCATAAACCTCCTCTTTGGCCTTCCTCTTCTCCTCTTCCCTGGCAGCTCCATATTCAGCATCCTTCTCCCAATATACCCAGCATCTCTCCTCCACACATGTCCGAACCATCTCCACCTTGTCTCTCTTGCTTTGTCTCCAAACCGTCCAACCTGAGCTGTCCCTCTAATGTACTTGTTCCTAATCCTGTCCTTCATCACTCCCAATGAAAATCTTATAATCTCCAACTCCGCCACCTCCCCCTCCTGTCTTTTCATCAGTGCCACTGTCTCCAATCCATATAACATAGCTGGTTTCACTACCATCTTGTAAACCTTCCCTTTAACTCTTGCTGGTACCCTTCTGTCACAATTCACTCCTGACACTCTTCTCCACCCACTCCACCCTGCCTGCACTCTCTTCTTCACCTCTCTTCTGCACTCCTTGTTACTTTGGACAGTTGACCCCAAGTATTTAAACTCAAATGCCTTCGTCAACTCTACTCCTTGCATCCTCACCATTCCACTGTCCTCCCTCTCATTCAGCATAGGTACTCCGTCTTGCTCCTACTGACTTTCATTCCTCTTCTCTCCAGTGCATACCTCCACCTCTCCAGGCTCTCCTCCACCTGCACCCTACTCTCACTACAGATCACAATGTCGTCCGCAAACATCATAGTCCACGGAGACTCCTGCCTGATCTTGTCCGTCAACCTGTCCATCACCATGGCAAACAAGAAAGGGCTCAGAGCCAATCCTTGATGTAATCCCACCTCCACCTTGAACCCATCTGTCACTCCAACCACACACCTCACCATTGTCACACTGCCCTCATACATATCCTGCACCACCCCTACATACTTCTCTGCAACTCCCGACTTCCTCATACAATACCACCCCTCCTCTCTCGGCACCCTGTCGTATGCTTTCTCTAAATCTACAGACACAATGTACCTCCTTCTGACCTTCTCTATACTTCTCCATCAGCATTCTCAAAGCAAACATCACATCTGTGGTGCTCTTTCCTGGCATGAAACCATACTGCTGCTCGCTGATCATCACCTCTCCTCTTAACCTAGCTTCTATTACTCTTTCCCATAGCTTCATGCTGTGGCTGATCAACTTTATACCTCTGTAGTTGCTACATTTCTGCACATCACCCTTATTCTTGAAAATGGGTACCAGTATGCTTCTTCTCCACTCCTCAGGCATCCTCTCACTTTCCAAGATTGTGTTAAACAATCTATGCCTTTATGCATGTTCAATAATGCAGGTAAGAAAATCAAAGAATGATGTATCAGTTGATCTGGAAACAGCGTTTATTGAGAGAGAAACGTTTCATCACTCACCTAAGTGGCCTCCTCAGTCTCAACTGACTGCAGGTATCCCACCCTTACTGTACCCCACCCTTACCCCTCCGTATGTGGCGCGAGTGTCGGAACAGTTGAGACGAGTATTTTCCAAACACCGTGTCTCAGTTGCTTTCAAACCCCAAAACACACTGCGCCAGAAGTTGGTCCATCCCAAGCATCAGGTCCCCCGTCACAAACAGAGCAATATAGCCAGGACTCCACAATCTACTAGACTGTGGGGTCCTGGCCTGATGTGTTAGCTCTTCTGTGTTGTGCCATCCTCTTCGCCAGCATCTGTTTAGTTTCCCCAAAGTACAAGTCACAGCCATCCTCCTGGCACTTAACAGCTACACTATATTGCTCTGTTTGTGCCAGGGAACCTGATCCTTGAGGTGGACCAATTTCTGGCACAGCGTGTTTTGGGGTTTGAAAGCAACTGAGATGTGGTGTTTGAAAAATACGCGTCTCAACTGTTCTGACACTCTGGCCACATGCAGAATCACCACTGGTTTACGCTTAGACAGCTGCTGTCTTTCTCCTCTCTTCGATTGGCTGGTGCACTGATTGGGTGTCTTCCTGGCTTTGACAAACGCCCAGTTAGAAGAACCACACTTAACCAGGGCCTGTTTAATGTGGGGTTTCTTCCCTTCCCCGGCCGCTGTGTTGGTAGGGACCTCTCTCTCTCTCTCTCTTACTCTCTTTCTATCTCTCACTTTCTCTCTGTCTCTCACTCTCTTTCTATCTCGCTCTCTCTCTCTCACTTTCTCTCTGTCTCTCACTCTCATGTGCTCTCGCTCCCTCTCGCTCACCCACTTTCACTCACTCTCTCTTTCTATCTCTCTCTCTCACTCTTGCTTTCTCTCTCACTCTCTCTGTCTCTGTCTCTGTCTCTGTCTCTCGCTCGCTCACCAGTCACCATTACATCACTCAAACCCTCTGTCAAGGCAGAGTTTTTACAAATAAATGTGTAGAATCAGCAAAAGTACCCCCTTGTTTCCAGAGAACTGTCCAAAGTGATGAACATCATTGCTGTTGCCTCTCTAAACCACCCACCACAGTCCCTCGCAGAATTCAACCAGTCTGGGAATCGAATGAAATATTTCACTTAGCCTCGTTAATAGCTTCGATTGCTGTATCTCTTTCTGAGGTCATAGTGTCTCTCGACTTAAAAGAGAATTTTTAATCTATGATGAAAACTGCATGATCTCGAGGCAAATGTTAGAAAGTGCCGGATGTTTAACCACGATTAGCCATTGTTGGCTGGATTCTCCTTTAGCTCCGCTTGTTAAAAAGTAATTAAAGAGAATGAAATACAAGTCGTTTCCCTGGACAGGTTTGCTTGTATAGGTGAAGAATTACTCCCATCTCCTCTAGCTGAAAACTAGAGAGCGGGGTTTGTCCGAGTCCATCATCAGTGAGGGGATGCAGATGTAAGTCCTTGGAGAGTCAATTATAGAAAAAAATGATCTTGACAGTATCCAGAACTGGTTCACTTTCTTTGTTTGTGCAAAATATTTTGCACCGTCATGACATGACTAATTTGGTGGTGAAATCCCAAACAAGCGTTTCATTGGTCTCTTATACTGACTCGCTCGCCCCTTTAAGCACTCTCGAGGCTTAGTTGACCTGAATTCCCGCATGTTGTTTTAATTTTCTAAACGTATTTGCGAGAAATGTTTTGGTGTGTCGTGCAGATAGTAAAAGAAAAAAAAACAGTGTGCAGAAATCCAGTGTAAACAGTCGAAAGGTTAAATGAATCCCTCAGCAGGCACAGAGGAACATCTGGCGTTTATGCGGGACTACACTGGCCCTGGCTACTGCCCCAACCTCATGTACATGCTTTCCCTTGCACACCTCCTCCCTTCCCATGCATGCTTGCTTGATACGCATTTGCTCCCCCTGTTCATGGTGTTTGCAAGGTGTCAGAGCTCCTGCCTATCATGTAGAGGTGTGTTACAGTGTGAGCCCATGTTGGGATTACGGAAGCTGCACTGAAGGTGCTTGAGAACAACAGCTCGAGCTGAAACAGGCAGGACCACGAACATCCATCCATCCGTTATCCGAACCGCTTATCCTGCTCTCAGGGTCGCGGGGATGCTGGGGCCTCTCCCAGCAGTCATTCGGCGGCAGGCGGGGAGACACCCTGGACAGGCCGCCAGGCCATCACAGGGCCGACACACACACACACACCTAGGGACAATTTAGTACGGCTGATTCACCTGACCTACATGTCTTTGGACTGTGGGAGGAAACCGGAGCCCCCGGAGGAAACCCACGCAGACACGGGAAGAACATGCAAACTCCACACAGAGGACGACCCCCAAGGTTGGACAACCCCGGGGCTCGAACCCAGGACCTTCTTGCTGTGAGGCGACCGTGCTAACCACTGCACCACCGTGCCGCCGCAAACATGCCAGTTCTAAAATGCTTACCGATGTTCAAAGTTACACACAGGTGCTCATACCCACATGCGCGCGTGCACACACACACATACAGCAGTTCTCCGGGTGCCGGCTCCATCAGGCCAGTGTAAAGCCCGTGTAGGGCCGGTGTTCCCATCGCCACGTTCACCACAGCTGGTGATAAATCTCTATGGACGGGTTCCTGTGGATCCACCCATTTCTCTGTAAACACAGCATCCTGCCACTGTACAGCAGTAAGAGCATACACCGAGGACAAAAAAACAACACAACAGGAAACCTTGACACCTTAAAGGGATGTCCTGTGTAGGCCTGTGTCGAGTTCTTGAAGACATTTTTCATTTGCATGATATAGCCAAGATTTCTGAAATATAGAGTTACATCTTCCCCCGACCCCCCGCATTTGATTGTGCTGTTTGTTAACTTTCTCCAGTGGGCGTCTGTAAGAAAACCAGATGGTTTGATGGTTTATGTAGCTTGAGAAAAGGGGGTTTTACATAGAGTAAAATTCCCTTTGCCTCAAGTGAGTAATTTCAAAACATTCCCTTTAATATTATTCTGATCAGTCTTGCTGCAAGTTCGAGGTCAGACCTGTGAATTCATGTTTGTGAAGAAGCGCGTGGTTGTTTTCAAAGCTATAGCGGTGGTCCCTTGTCATTGTTGTAGGTTAGTGTAGGATGGAAGCCCACCCTATCTGTCTTCGATAAAGTCAAAGAAAAACTGGACAGTACTGGACAGTTCTTTCATGAAGAAAAGAGATAGAAAATCTGAATATTTCAGGTATCCAGAATCAGGAACACTTTACTGGTCGTTTCAGAGACATGGTTTCCCCCAGCCCACAGCAGTGCAACACAAAGACAAAAACACATATCCAAAAACTACAAGCACTACAAGAACACATACTAACACATATATCTAAACTAATACATATATCCGCACCAAACAAAAAAAGAAAAAAATCAGTCCAAGGGAACGAACACCAGCCAGGATGACTGTTGGAACTGCCGGTCTGCATGGGCTAGCAGTTAGCTTAGCCCGCCCCGCTTCTGCCTCCTGTCAGACCGCCCTTTGGTGTGCCCTCCTTGGGCGCAGCTCCAGGCAGGGCTGTGGTCCTTGGGCCTACTGGATGCAGCAGACCAGGCTCCCCCAGCCGATCCAACGCCAGCTCTCCCAGCCAGGCACCCTTGACACACCTCCCTGCACTCCACACGACGACACCAAAAACACCACAGTCAACACCAGGCGAGGCCGCCACCAGACCGCACTCGGTGTTATTGGAACTGCCGGTCTGCATGGGCTAGCAGTTAGCTTAGCCTGCCCCGCTTTCGCCTCCTGTCAGACCGCCCTCGGTGTTACCTCCTCGGTCACAGCTCCAGGCAGGGCCGTGGTCCCTGGGCCCACAGGACGCAGCAGACCAAGCTCTCCCAGCCGATCCAGCGCCAGCTGTCCCAGCCATCAAACGAAGACAAAACTTAAATGTAGACATGGACAAAGACACTGCATGGACGGTGCTGGGTGAGGCTGCTGCAAACGTGAATTCACGCCGGCATCTTCCCACACCGGAAGTGGGAGTGTATATGTTCCTGTCATCCCTAAAATCACAGCATCCATTAGGAACAATGGGACTTGAAAGGCTACCCTCTACCACCCTGCTTCATTCTTCAAATAACTTCTGTTCTGATTTTGCCGGGCCCGTGAAATTATTTCCATTTGGTTGAGGAAAATGTGAGAGATTAAGGACAGAGGAGTGTGTTTGGAAAATGTAACAGTTAGAAAGAGTCCGAGGAAGGAAGAAAGGGAATGCCCTATCTGGCCCAAAGGACCTGTCTTCAGTGTAACTGATAGGGTGGAGGGACGCATGGCTGCAGCACATGATGCAGCCATGAGCACTGAGACTATACTCTGAAGTGCAGTAAGATGGAACAGAACATCACATAGTCCCTCTCCCCCTTGTCTGCCACCCCCCCTCCCTTCATGTGTAAATATATCTTATTTTTCGCTTTGTGGGGGAGGAGGTGGTTTCTCCATACTGCGGCTGAAAACACATTGCAGGTGCCTCGGTAGCCGAATAGGTCACGGTGCATGCTGCACAAACACAACGTCCCTGGTTCGATTCCAGCCAGTGACCTTTGTTGCATGTCGTACCCATCTCTCTCTCGCTCTCTCTCACCCCTTGTTTCCTGTCTGCCACTTCACTACCCTCTATCCAATAAAGGCAAAAATGCCACAAAAAAATAATCTTTAAAGAAAGAAAACACACTGCAGGGGTAAAACATTGTATCATTTGTAGGATTTGCAATGACTGCTTTTTGCACACTCATGTAATGCATCTCTCTCTCTCTGTCCTCTCTCGCTCGCTCACACACACACACCCACACACACGTGCATTCTCTCACGGACTCCAGTGTCCGCCTAATGGCACCGTAACTTGTTATCAGCTCACTTGGCGAACAGGATTTAGAGCACATCAGCAGAATGATGGCTATCTCCCCAGTTACAAGACTCCAGATGCCACTGTTACAGCATTAGCACTGAGAAAAGAAAAAACTTGTCTCTCATGTGGGCTGAGCGAGAACTCCTGAGTCCCCTATCCTCAACACTGGAGAACGGGTCTGAACACATCCAGATGTTGCTGTATGTAGGATGTTCTCCACCACCTCTCTGCCAAAGCTGCATCGAAATATGTTGCAAAGACGAGTGGTCTGGGAGCTTGTTTAAATGATTCAGTTTTTAACATTCAGAGCCATTAAGTATTCAGAAGTTTACAGCTAGGCAATATTGCCAAAAATTTTTTGTTTTTATTACCAAATAGTGTAATCTTCTTGACGTGTCTGTGAGTAGGCTTTGGCATTCATGAGGGCTTCCACACCATATTATAACAATATACGCTTCATAATATTTCACGATGAGACTCTTAACCGTGGGCTTTAAAACAACAAGTAGGATTAGTTATTTCCATCGTAGAGCTCTGTACCTCACGCTTTTCTCTCTTTATCTTCTGCTTTGGTCTGTGTGCAGGTACTGGTCTGATCTGGATGGATGATGTTGCTTGTACAGGACAGGAGGACACCATCCACCAGTGCAAGTTCTCTGGCTGGGGCAAAACCAACTGCGGCCACGTGGAGGATGCCGGCGTGACCTGTGTCGTCTAACAAGCGAGACCATGACGGTGGAAAACTCTGCTGACGGCCACACTGACTGCTGCCTTAAACACGTGCCTTCCATTTTAACGAGCTGCCAGATCCACAGTCTCTCCAGCTAGCTTGTATCGCGTGCCATGCTAGCTCTTCCGAGCAGGCCTTTTCTCCCGTGGATGCCGCCACTGGATGAAGCTCTATGTCCTCTGTTAAGAGAGCCACTGTATCTGCTGCCAAAATGTGATCAATTCAACTCCAAGGCTTAATATTGGGCTGTTTTACATAAATACACTCGTGCCGCTAAGTGTATGCCTATGTTGAGCTCTTTGACCTACAGTTTTTTTTTGTTTTTGTTTTTTTGTTTTTTGGTCCATTGGCAAGCAGCACTAGATGAGCTGACAGGCAGGTGGATGTTCAAACAATGGGAATATATCCGTACCATGGAAAGCTTAGATTGCACCACAGTAAGAGAGGTCATTTGTCTTCTATAGAGGTTAAAAGATCAACTTTCAAAGGAGTAGATGGAGTAGCTGGTAGAGTACACTTTAGGGTCAGGTTTGTCTTTCTGTTTTGAGTCTTTTAGGATGCGCTATCAATGTCCTGTTCATCAGTGCAGGCAAACTTCATCCCATATTCATCTCCTGCTATTACATATTTGTCAGGGGCCAGTCCAGTTTGCTGACATGAAGAATCGAATGAGAATTTCCCTTTAAAGAAACGGATGATAATTCATTCGCTGTCTCACCACTGTGTGAGTGGGTATGAGCATTTTAACCGAGTTGCGGTGTCGACCTTTCACGAGGCCAGCCCAACCAGCCTGTTGCTTAACACAGAAATCCAACCGCAAGAGAAAGGATGTTTTGGAAAAGGTTATCAGTTGTGTTAGTCCGCTCGCTGACGGATGAAACCGTTAGAAAGAGGAGAAAACAGATGAGTATAACCAGATGGGAGTGTGGACCTCTGCCCTGGGTGATTTATAACTGGCTCTGTTGCCATTTACTGTCTCTCTGCAAAGCCAAAAGTTGCTTTGTTTAAACACACACACACACACACCAAATCAGCCACAATGGACAAGCTTTTATGCCTTTATCGGAATGCCTTGATCTTTATGGCAGCACTCAACTCTCAGAAACTGGCACCTTTCGTGGTTCCTTGCCCCCCCCCCCACCTCCGTGATCGAGTCCCACAGCCTAGTGACAGGAAGGCAGCAACCTTCCTCTGTACCCAATCCCACTTTATCTCTAAAGAGGGCATTAAATGAGATCATTTAGTGCATTTCAAGGTTTGGCCAAGCTCGAAACTCCGGCGTGTACTCCCTCCAGAAAGCTGCATTTGAACTCCCGGCGCTAGGCTTCCCTGCACTAAAACCGTCCTAGGTATGCCTATATGATTTTATTTTCCATGACCTATTTCCAAACAGATCAAAAAACAAACTTGGCAGTCCGTTCTTTATGTGACGAAGAGGAGTCATTACGGAGTGTGTGGTTACTTTCTGAGACGTGAAGTCCATATTTCAGTGTGGGAAGGGAGAACTTTTTGGATTACGGCGTGGCCTTTCGCAGCGCCTTTTCTACCCTACCACCAGCAGAAGGGATGATTGTTCAGAGCATTGTTCAGTTTGCGTATGGAAACCATGACTCTGACCAGAGTAGACAAATTACAGCAAGAGGAGGCATAAAACCAATCTGGAAAAAGTGAGGGAGAGGGGGAATGAAATGATAAAACAGACTCAGTGGATTAAGTTCCTGAGAGGAAATGAAATTTGGATTTGTATAATGTTGGTAATTTCTGCAGATTCACAGGACAGTGAACGGATGAGTAGTTTTTTGCTCATTCATTTTTATTCGATTAACCGTAACTGATAGGGGATTCTCTTCCAAACGTTTACGTCAAACGTCATAAAATTACAGGCATTTGTTTTGAACCAGCAGACGACTACTACTAACGAAGTCTGTTTAGTCACTTCTGTGGAGCGCCGCTACCATCCTTTCATACGAGTGCATCATGACATACCTCCCTCTGATTTCCCATCACCCGATGCGACGTCCACACGGTGATGACTTTGATGGCGAGACGAGGTCACGTGTAGGAAAACTGGCTCGTGTCCTGCGTGGCTGATCTGCCTCTGGGCGGCGCTGCTGGCATGTAGAAGTAGTTACTGCTGCCTCGGGGCTGGAGGTAGTGTGGCATGGCGTGGCACAGGAAGGCTGCAGAACCATTACTTGTTTCAAAAGAACAAACCCATCAGCAACTGAGCTTGTAAAATTCTTAGTGTTAGAAATTCGTCCAGTTTCTCAGATAATCCGAGCTGCTCCTTTCCTGCACTCCGCATCATTACGATCACATTTCTCTGTAGTTTAAGCTCAGCCTCTCCAGCTCTCTAGGGAGGCTGTTTCACCAGGACGCCATCTTGGCAATATTGCCAAGCGAATTCACGCCGGCATCTTCCCACACCGGAAGTGGGAGTGTATATGTTCCTGTCATCCCTAACATCACAGCATCCATTAGGAACAATGGGACTTGAAAGGCTACCCTCTACCACCCTGCTTCATTCTTCAAATAACTTCTGTTCTGATTTTGCCGGGCCCGTGAAATTATTTCCATTTGGCTGAGGAAAATGTGAGAGATTAAGGACAGAGGAGTGTGTTTGGAAAATGTAACAAACGGTTAGAAAGAGTCTGAGGAAGGAAGAAAGGGAATGCCCTATCTGGCCCGAAGGACCTGTCTTCGGTGTAACTGATAGGGTGAAGGGACGCATGGCCCTATCTTTTACAGTGGGGGGGGGGGGGTGATATCTATCTCAAGTCCTCAGACATATATTGTAAGTGGCTTTCCAATAAGTCAGCGGTGCGTGCCAGTGAAAGTAATTAACGCGCGCCGGCATCAGCTGCTGCACACACAAACAATGTCCAGACGTTACCGTTGATTTGCTTCTTCATTTATTGCTCACACACTTCCTTTACAGCGTTTCTTTGCATCTTTCTCACGCGCTCAAAAAACGGTATGCCACCTAGCGTCCACACCTGACCTCATTAACCCACTTGTATAAACGCACTTCCCACAATAAGAAACTGCCACCTACTGACCAAAAGGTGAATTGACTCAAAATAAACACATAAATAAATGGCTGTTACATATATTATTATTATTATTTGCATTGTATTTAGGAACACTGGCAAATTTTACACAATAGTGTGTGTTAAGGTTTGTTCCAAAAGATGCTGTTCTCCCAACAACAACAACAACAAAAAGGTTTTTGTTCCACGTTAACAATTGGTTGTGCACATGCAATATTCACCGCCTCAAGAGCCTGTGTAATAGTGCTGCAGGCAGGGGTGGATCTACAGGGTGGCAAGGGGTGGCAGCTGCCACCTCTGGGACACAGTCTTGCCACCCCTGTTGCCACCCCATTTATAAATCAGATAATGTGTTTTTAAAGTATATTTTATGTACATGCATGGTGAAGGTCAATGAGACCCGCACCAAACTCATCTCAAACAGAAGTCGCCGATTTAGAATCCCCCCTCCCCCTCACAGGCGCGGATCTGCCACCCCTTTGCCACCCCAGGAAAAAATCTCTAGATCCACCACTGGCTGCAGGTGTGTGACTCTAAACATGTGACAGGTAGACAAAGGGGCTTCAGTTGGCCAGATTTGCTGACTGCATGACTCTGCACGGTCTTACATTGTCCGTGCCACTGTCTTGGCATTTCAGATTGACCTATTCTCAAGTGATGCACACCGACAGAATCAGACATCTCTAACTCACCTTCTTGTGAGTTGTTGGTCCTTAGGTCGCTCTCGATCAGTGATAGTTAGCATCTAGTATGAAACTAACTTCATCTGCTGCTCAAATAAGTGGAACGGAAAATCAATGAAACTTAAATCTTTTTTTTTTATCCCCACTTGTACTCGGCCAACTACCCCACTCTTCCGAGCCGTCCCGGTCGCTGCTCCACCCCCTCTGCCGGTCCGGGGAGGGCTGCAGACTACCATATGCTTCCTCCGATACATGTGGGGTCGCCAGCCGCTTCTTTTCACCTGACAGTGAGGACTTTCACCAGGGGGACGTAGCGCGTGGGAGGATCACGCAATCCCACCCCTAGAACCCCCCCCCCGAACAGGGCGCCCCGACCAACCAGAGGAGGCGCTAGTGCAGCGACCAGGACACATACCCACATCCGGCTTCACACCCGCAGACACGGCAGATTGTGTGTGTAGGGCAGTAGCGGACCGTGCATTTCAGACCTAGGCCTTCGGTGAGACGTCACCTCCTCACCCAAAGACAGCCGTCATATCGCCACGCTACAATGTTTTAGTCGCAAAAGTGGTTATCGTCACCACCATCAAGTTATTTAATACTTTTCACAACAGCGACATCGTGTGGCGACATGGAGTAACGTACGGCCTTACTGGCAGTAATCCCGCTGGGCATATAAATATGCTATCAAGAAGCTCAACAAACACGTCCCAGCTGGGCATAAAACAATCAAACATTAAGCAAATCAA
This sequence comes from Lampris megalopsis, assembly GCA_022114975.2. Lineage (NCBI taxonomy): Eukaryota > Metazoa > Chordata > Actinopteri > Lampriformes > Lampridae > Lampris > Lampris megalopsis. Next base: position 12,767 of record JAJHIY020002170.1, on the reverse strand, counting down.
CTAATTGTTCAAAACATACATTTGACTCACCAGTGTTGTCTATTTGAAGACAGAATCCATTCTCCTTTCTGGATGAAACGGTCGATCATAGGGTCATAGAGCACTGCTTTGGCTTTAAATCCATCAGAATGTCCTTTGGCAATGGAGGCCAATGCTGTGAGTCGTGTCTGTCCCGTTGTATTCCTGGAATACGGTTTTATTCTTTTAAGTGATGAAAATGTCCTTTCAGCACATGCCGCGGAAACCGGGACTGTCACAGCTAAACGATCGTCTTGAAAATGGTGTGACTAGTAAATCTGCCACCACATCATTCAGGACTTCTCCTTGAGACATTATTCTCATTCACGGCTAGCTAGTGTAAACTACTAATAAGACACATTAGTCCCTAGTTAACGGGTCTGACCCTTTAGCCGAGCGGTTGGCGATGTCGCCTTGTGGTGCAGTACACCCCGTATCGAATCCCGCACCGGGCAAGAAAATAACCGGTTACATTGGTGGCAGCGGTGGGATCCAGAAGTGTGCAGATCCTCAGAAGTCTCTTCGGAGCGCGGGAAGAACAAAGCGCGAGGGCGCGCTTCCGGGGAGGGTGACGACTGTAAACTACGAATAAGACACATTAGTCCCTAGCTAACGGGTCTGACCCTTTAGCCGAGCGGTTAGTGATGTCGCCTTGTGGTGCAGTAACACCCCGTATCGAATCCCGCACCGGGCAAGAAAATAACCGGCTACACTAGCTTAGCTAACTACATCAAACACACAAACGCTAGCTAACATTAGCCACCAACTACCACGATGCGCTGCGGAACGCAACCACAACGGTTTCAACCACAGACCAAGGCGCTGCTGCTTATTGGCTGAACAATCGCTCACCGTAGGCTGTATGCAGCGAAGGCCCTGTGACGCTGGGCAAGTATAAAAGAATACACCCATCCGCTACACATCAAACTCTGATTGGTTGAGTAATCTATCAATCCCGTATTAACGCCTAACTTATTTAGATAGCAGAGACCTTCACTCGAGATGCCGAAGGCGCTGGCAGGAGGAGTCTTCTTACACGGTTACAACAGGTGGAAGAAGGTGATTGGATGATTTTTTTTTTTGGCCGAGAGACTGCAAGCAGAGCCTCCGAATTCGTATTTGCGATATTAACAGATTGATTAGAAGATTGTAATATATTTATGAAAGTGTTTTCCTTTTTCTGTGGCGTCTTAGGCCTTCACCGAGGGCCCTCACGGTTCGCCGCAGCTGTAGGGACGCCCGACCGAGCCGGAGGTAACACGGGGATTCGATCTGGCGAATTTCCGTGTTGGTAGGCGACTGAATAGAGCACTACGCTACCAGGACAATGAAACTTCATCTATCCATCCATCCATTATCTGAACTGCTTACCCTGCTCTCAGGGTCGCGGGGATGCTGGAGCCTATCCCAGCAGTCATTGGGAGGCAGGTGGGGAGACACCCTGAGTCTCTAGTTATCAAAGGTATAAATACTCCACAAAAACACAAGCAACTGTGATTGCTTGAAGGTGTTACTGCTATCGGTGACTCTTAACATGACAGGCAGTATGATTCACAGTGGGAGCTCCGCCATTAAAGGGAAATTTCACTGATGGCTTTGTCTACGTGCAGTTATTGTCGATTGCAGCAATAAAGTCTCCACTGTGTACCATACTGACGGAAAAATCAGGGGTCCCCTGCTCACAGCATCTTTCCCACAGTGCCCGAGCATACCAGGATGCATGTTTGTTTGTTGTTTAAAATGAATGGACCGAGACCTTTTCCAAGTTCACACTGAAGCTTTTATTATCCCACATGCCAGACTCCGTGTTCAAACCTGTAGCTGGGTCAGAGACCTTTTTTGTTGACCCACCCATTTGTAGTTGCTCTGTTGCAGCAGGCAGTTTTTCAGTTTCCTCGGGCTCCTGTGCCTTCCCAAGAGACTCCCCTGGAAGTTAATTTTGTTCAGGCATGTCCATGGTTGTCATTATTGGTGTTTCTTCACATGGCTTTACAGATTCTGTCACAATTTCTGGCGAGTCATCTTTGTCATTCATGAGGACTGAGGACTTTATTTACTTTTATTTTTTAGTAAATATCTGTTTATGCCCATATGTTAACATGAAAAAGGAGAGGACTTGAAACAGGATTCACTTCAAAATGTTAGAGAGCGTAGACAGCTAATGCCCATCAAAACCTCTAAATAAACATGTTCGTCCTCATAAGGGAGAGAGACAAATGTATTTACACACCAATAAAAAGGAGAGGAATGGAAACAGGACTCAATTCAATCGAGCATGAAATCACCACATTCCCTCTGTATGTGGCCGATCTGGCCAGCTTTCAGAGTGACCCGGAACTTAAAAAAAAACAGGCGCACATTGCATCATGGGATATTTGGAAGATTGGGCAAAAGCAAAATAATTGTGAACGTTTATAAAGTGGCTATCCTTTGTTACCCAGTAGGACTCTCACATTTACTTGAATAATGGCAGCCTACTGAAAATCCAAATATGCCAATAGTATTAGCCCTAGCTAGCGGTTAGCTACCCTTTAACACGTGGGCCCCGCTAGTCTCCTTTTCAAACCAAAACACACCGTTTAGTCCTTATGACTTTAAATTCACTAATAAAGATTACCGGTTCTCTCTCGAATAGCATTAACCTTGCATATGTATGGCTAATATGTATATTCAAATAAAAGGACCCAAGGGTAGACTGTAATAAATGTTCTGTTCAGTGTAGCACTGCACGCTAACAGGAGTTTAGCTACCTAGCCAGCTAGCTAGTCAGTTTATCGACACCCAAAATGTTACTCATCCTGTCTTGTTCTCCTCTTGAATTTCACTGAACACCTCCACCTCCACTGGTTTATCAAAAGTTTGTGTTTTGTCCTTGTATGTCAACAGCAATTTGGCAGGGAGAAGCATGCCGTATCTCATCCCCATGTTGTCGAGCTGCTGTCTAACCGAGTCAAATTCCTTCTGTTTCTTATGTATTCTGGCTGTCAGGTCTGGGTAGAATCGCACCGGCTGGTCCTTGCACAGCATTCGCTTTTTGGCTCTGGCCGCTTTCATTGCAGTCATCTTGTCTTTGTCATTCGGGAACTTTATCATCATTGTTCTCGGAGGGGGCATTTGGGTCTCTTCGCTGGCCAACTCTGTGGGCTCTCTCTAAGACAGGTTTTGAGTTTAATGCAGTGATTCCTAGTGCCTCGGGTATCCAAGCTTCGAGGAAGGAGCAGGGGTCATCACCCTCCGCTTTCTCCGGCAAGTCCCCCATCCTTAAATTAGACCACCTGGACCTTGCCTCCAAGTCAGCAACTTTGTCCTCCAGTTCTCTGTTTTTTATTTTCAAGGATCTGGACCTTAGCTTGAAGAGTAGCAATATCGTTCTCAGTGCTAGAAGTGCAGGTCTCAGCACTTTTAACATGTTCCATACACTCCCCAGCCTCCTTCCTCACTCCTTCTGTTGCAGCCAGTATTCCACCATATCTTTGGAAGAAATCGGCCTTCGGGTCCTTTGATTGCTTCAGGAATTGGCACGTTTTTTTGTTCCTTCATCTTCGGCGTTTTCAACATTCACGTCCGCCATTACGCTAATCTTAGCTTTAGCTTCCCCACTTTGCTGGGTCGAGCCGAATTCTATTTTAGATTGTAAAAGTTTTTCTACGACTTCTGCTCTGTCTACCTAATGCAGACGACATCAGAGAATGTTTAGCAGTGTTACTGCTCACTTTCCAACCGTGATTGGTTTGGTTTGAAATAGGATTTTACCCAGGTTTTACAGAGGAGAGAGAAACACGTATGTCTAGCACGCCACCATACTGGAAACCTTGTGAAGAGAAAGCTTAATGCTACAGCACACAATGGCATTCTAGAGAATTGTGTGCTTCCAACTTTGATGCAACAGTTTGGGGAAGGCCCTTTCTTCTTTCTGCAGGACAGTGCCCCTGTGCACAAAGCAAGGTCCATAAAGACATGGTTTGCCAAGTCTGGTGTGGAAGAACTTGACTGGCCTGCACAGAGCTCTGACCTCAACCCCATCCAACACCTTTGGGATGAATTGGAATGCCAACTGCGAGTTAAGCCTTCTCCCCACCATCAGTGCCTGACTACACTAGGGCTCTTGTGGCTGAATGGGAGCGAACCCCCGCAGCCAAGTTCCAAAATCTAGTGGAAAGCCTTCTCAGAAGAGTAGAGGCTGTTATAGCAGTACAGGGGGGACCAACGCCCATGGTTTTGGAATAAGATGGTCAACAAGCACATATGGGTTTTATGTTAAGATGTCCACATACTTTTGACCCTGTAGTGTATCTTAACTGTGATTACAAGTGCTTTGATGATATACCTTTAAGTGCAACTGTACAAAAATGGACTATAGCAAAACCATACTATCCATCCATCCAGCCATTATCCAAACCGCTTATCTATGAATTACATAAAAAAATACTATAGTATTCCTGCATTTTTGTGACATTATCGTGGAAATACAACTGTATTGCTATTGTTTCTAATTCCTAAAGAGTTCCTCTAGTATTACTATTGAAATGCTTTTGTACTTTACCATAGTGTTTGTATAATAATATATATAATGGGAATAAAAACAGGAAATAATATAGTAATTTCCCATTTTCTATGGTTTTACTTTATTTTATTATGGGGCAGCTATAACAGTTAATAGATGCATCTCAAATCTGTTGCGCCCATAATGAATTTTAAAGTCTGCCAAAAGATGTTTCTACTGTTATGAAACACAAACACGCATACACACTGTGCACACGCCTGGCACTGTGTCTTGGTGACTATAGTCTGACAGATAGCACCAACCTGGAGTTTTACAGTGCACATGGTAACAGGGACAACCTCGCACACAATTGAAAAGGATCATGCAAGTCACAAAGTCAGCAGATGATACAGTCAATATGTATTCAGCTTCTCTGTACATTCATTATTTTAGCAGCATGGCAAACACTGTGGTAGAAGTGTAATGGCAAGTGTATTGTGTGTCCAGTGGTGCGGTGGCGTACTGGTGCAATGCACTGCGAGGGTGAAATACGCAATAGAATAATTGGCATCATACCAGTTATGAGCATAACAGGGCAGAAACAGTTCCTGAGACTACAAAGTAACATCGCTTGCAATGCAAAACAGCCTTTGTGCAGGCACCGTGTCAAGATTGTACACACACACATACACACACACACACACACACACACATACAGCATATAATAATACCCTAGAATGCGGGGCAGGCCAGGTTCAGGTGTTTGGTTCTAGAGGTATTGCAGGTAAGAGCTCCCACTGTAAACCAGCAGCCAAAGACAACATCCACTACTCGGCCTGTTTGTATTTACTCCATCTTTCTTTGCCCACTGTTATCAAAGAAATCCTCAACAGAGTGGCAAAAAATATTTTTCGAGTGACACTTGTCTGAGAGGATTTCTCAGAAAACATTTAATATTGAAACAGGGTTCATAGAAATAGATTCTGTTGTAAAGGTATTCAATCTTTGTTAGAGGCCTATGTGCACCAAGGCAGCAACCATAATACAGACGGGGGGGGGCTTGTCCCCTCCAATATTCACATATGATCACAACGACCCCCCCACACACACACACACACACACACACACACACACACACAAAAGTTGGAATCATGTTCACCAATTTGTCGTTGAAGTGATTGAAGACATTTAAATAAAACAATATTCATTTCAGATAGACATCTGAAATGAATATCCTTATAATATTATTGTGAACATGTATTTATTAAAACACAAACTCACCCAAAATGTATTTCATTATAGTTTTTGGAAAGTAATTTTTGCTGGAGTAGGAACTGCAGACCCCTCAACAAAAGGTGACTGCATGGCTGCGGCCGCGGCGTGCACCGTATTCCATGTTACCGGTTTCAGTATACCAGTGCAGTGCAGTATAGCAGCGAGTAACGTAGAACTATAGGGTCTTTTATATAGCTGTGAAGATCTAGCAGTAGTCATCCTCTGCTCTGCTTTATGCCCGTCTGGGTTATCGGAGGGCGCTAGTGTCTGCACTATTAACCATGATTCATTTTTTACATGTCTTCTTTAACTTTTCTCTTTTCTTTTTTTGGGGGGGGGTATTTTGTTTTTTTGGGTTTTTTTTAAGCAATTTTGTAATTTGTGATAATGGGCTATACAAATAAAATTGACCTGACTTACCAAGAGAAGAGTCTATGTCAGCAACAAAATCAAAAGAAATGGAGTGTGTGGGGGGGGGGGTCACTACTTTTGACAACCTGACTGCAACTGCCACTCAGATGATACGGACCGTCAAGACGTGGGCTAGTTATTGACCAAAAAAGAGGAGGGTCTATCTTACCTTGTGAGGGAGGAGGCGCTGTGAAGCATCACCGGGCTGTGCGCTTGTCCCTCCATCTGACCTTCCTCACACAGCTGAATGTAGGGTGACGCTTGACCCACCGGGGTTGGAGGCACGGAAGTGGCCGTGATTGGCTGTTGCGTCGGCCAATAGACAGCGCGGAACCTCGAGGCGCACTGACTAGAAACAAACGATGCGCACTGAAACATTTAGCTAGCTAGTGTAAACTACTAATAAGACACGTTAGCCCCTAGCTAGCGGGTCTGACCCTTTAGCCGAGCGGTTAGTGATGTCGCCTTGTGGTGCAGTACACCCCCTATCGAATCCCGCACCGGGCAAGAAAATAACCGGTTACATTGTGGCAGCGGTGGGATCCGGAAGTGTGCAGATCCTCAGAAGTCTCTTCGGAGCGCGGGAAGAACAAAGCGCGAGGGCGCGCTTCCGGGAGAGGGTGACGACTGTAAACTACTAATAAGACACGTTAGTCCCTAGCTAACGGGTCTGACCCTTTAGCCGAGCGGTTAGCGATGTCGCCTTGTGGTGCAGTACACCCAGTGTCGAATCCCGCACCGGGCAAAAAAATAACCAGTTACAGTAGCTTACAGCCGACCTTAACACTAGCCAGATGGTGATGTAACGCTAGCTAACGTTAACGCTAGCTAACAATGGAAATTCAAAAAGAGTTTAAACCCTAACCAACAACCAATCACGTCCACTTCCGTGGCCACGCCCCGGCGGATCTAGCATCAACCCTGAATGTAGGTTCCAGTGTTCAGTGTCCAGTGAAGGTCTAAAACACGTCATGACAACACGCCGCGTGGCTGCTTGATTGGGGAAGGGTCCGCCTTACTTCACATTAACGCTTCCGGGCAATGCGGCTCTGAAGAAGCCGCCTTATTCTCAACCACGTGACTTTTTCATTGCCAACGAACAGCTCCGCCATGTTGGGGGGACAGCGAGACCTTAGCAACCAGTTTACGCCGAGCTTCTCGTTGTCGATCTGCGTTTACAAGAACGAAACGCTGAGCGAAAACCGGACAAACGTACGGAAATGAAACATCGCGGGTGTGAGCCCCTCTTCGAAAAACAGTTTGCAAAATACATTTACAGAGCTCTGGCCTAATGGCGCGGATTCGAACCGCGGAAACAGCGCTGAAATTACCCGTCACAACATACGGGCCCTCGAGAGCGCTGCTGTAGGACCCAAAGCCGGAATCAAATCCGTCACTCTGATTGGTCAGAGGACGTTCGGCCTCGCGCAGTGACAGCAACGCGCGTCCTATGGATGGGAGGCGACGTCCTCCAACATGGCGGGTGTGTTGCCGTCACGTGGTGTGTGACGTAATATGAGACTAACCCGTTGCAAGTTCAACTAAAAAAGTGAACTTAACTATTTCATGATGTACATTGTGCAGAGCTGACTTTAAATGTTATTTGTTTTTTTATTATTTGTTTTTTAGTTCTTTGTTTTAACGTATAATTGATTCATTTGATTACAAAGACTTTTCGACTCATTTGGGGAAGTGGCTCCCAGCAGGTCTTCATAGGTTTCCATGTGTTATGTCCATCGTGCTGGACATAACAGCGCAGGTGAAGGGCTAGGTGAGCAGTTAACGTGATATAACTGCATAATTGGAGAAAATGCTATGTTGAGAGAATATTTGATACAGTATTTTACATTCGCTTGAGAAATGCAACTTTTTTACTTGATATCTCTTAATGATCTGTACCTTTTAAATACTCTGTATGCACTGTTGGAATAATAAAGTGTAGATTTGTTTAACCAGGTAGATGTGGTTTTTATTAATCACGTAGAGAGTGATGATGATGATGATGATGATGACGATGACGATGACGATGATGATGACGATAAGAGCACTGGTAGAACAGCACATCAGGTGTGGAGAGACGTGTGTGAGCTGTGCGTGTGCGTGTGCGTGTGTGTGTGCGCGCGCGCGTGTGTTTACTCCGTGAACACACATGAATGCACATAGGGCCGTGTGCTCATGCACCCTGACTGACAGTTCTCAGCATTGTGGTGAGTTTAAGTGTTTCCACATGTAATGAAACATGTGTAAATAATGACGGGCCTGACCACCAGTGAACCTGGCGGACTGTGTGGATGAAGACGGAGCCAGGGCACATCACCACAACATGCCCCCCCCCCCAGGAGGCCAGATGGCAAGACCTGTTATTTTTCATTGGGTAGTGTAAAATGAATAGGTATCGAACTCTTGACACACATGCAAATGGTTGGCTGCGGAGACACGGACAGACAGACAGACAGACAGGCAGACAGACAGACAGACAGACAGGCTGGCAGACAGGCAGACAGACAGACAGACAGACAGACAAAGAGACAGACAGACAGACAGGCAAACAGACTGGCAGGCAGGCAGGCGGGCAGGCAGGCAGACAGAGACAGACTGGCAGACAGACAGGCAGGCAGGCAGACAGAGACAGACAGACAGACAGGCAGGCAGGCAGACAGACTGGCAGACAGACAGGCAGGTAGACAGACAGGCAGACAGACTGGCAGACAGACAGGCAGGCAGGCAGACAGAGACAGACAGACAGGCAGGCAGACAGACTGGCAGACAGACAGGCAGGCAGGTAGGCAGACAGACTGGCAGACAGACAGGCAGACAGACAGGCAGGCAGGCAGGCAGGCAGGCAGACAGAGACAGACAGACAGGCAGGCAGGCAGACAGACAGACTGGCAGACAGACAGGCAGGCAGGTAGGCAGACAGACTGGCAGACAGACAGGCAGGCAGGCAGACAGAGACAGACAGACAGGCAGGCAGGCAGGCAGACAGACTGGCAGACAGACAAACAGGCAGGCAGGCAGACAGAGACAGACAGACAGCCAGGCAGGCAGACAGACAGGCAGACAGACAGACAGACAGACAGACAGACAGGCAGACAGACAGACAGGCAGGCAGGCAGACAGAGACAGACAGACAGCCAGGCAGGCAGACAGACTGGCAGACAGACAGGCAGGCAGGTAGGCAGACAGACTGGCAGACAGACAGGCAGACAGACAGGCAGGCAGGCAGGCAGGCAGGCAGACAGAGACAGACAGACAGGCAGGCAGGCAGGCAGACAGACTGGCAGACAGACAAACAGGCAGGCAGACAGACAGGCAGGCAGGCAGACAGAGACAGACAGGCAGGCAGGCAGGCAGACAGACAGGCAGACAGACAGACAGGCAGACAGACAGGCAGACAGGCAGGCAGGCAGGCAGGCAGACAGACAGACAGACAGACAGAGAAACAGACAGGCAGGCAGACAGGCAGATAGACAGACAGAGAAACAGACAGACAGGCAGGCAGGCAGACAGGCAGGCAGACAGACAGACAGGCAGCATGTGTGTGTTCTCACAGGTTTCTGACCTCACGTTGACTCGTTTCCTTCTCTTGCTTTCTGGACAACTTCCATACAGTTCAGATTTAGAATAAGCTCGGCTTTAACCAACACCCCCCACCCACCCACCTCGGCAGAGAGAATATAAAGAAAGAGGGAGAGAGGGGGGGGGGGAGAGAGAGAGAGAAGGAAAAGAGGACAAAACTGGAATGAAGAAGGGAAATAGAAAAGTAAAAAAGAGACAGAACAAGAAAGTAGAGAAACAAGAAAAAGATAGGAAATAGAGAAAGGCGACCAAAAATGAGTAAAGACAGAAGATTGAGAAGAAAAATTGAGGATAGAGAATGAAATGAAATGAAAGAAAGGAAAAGAAAAAAGAAAAAGAAATTGTATGAAAAATACGAAGGGTAAATGAAAGAAGAAACAGAATAAACAGCAAGAAAAACAACAAAAAGTATGGCGTAATAAGGGAACGAAACGATAAAAAGGAAAGAAAACAGAAAAGAAAGAAAGATGTAAAGAAGAGTATTCATCCATCCATCCATTACCCAAACCGCCTGTCCTGCTGTCAGGGTGGCGGGGATGCTGCAGCCTGTCCCAGCAGCCACGATTAGTATGGCCCAGTCACGTGACCTACATGTCTAAAGAAAAACAATTAAATATCAAACAAGAAACAGCGAGAAACAGAAAGAAAGAAAGGGGAAGAGTGAAAAAAGAGATGAACAGGAAAAAAGGAAAAGTGCCAACAAACGAAAAAGAAGGGACGAAATTGAAAAAGACAGCAAAAAGAAACGTAAGGGAGTAAAATAGACAAAGAAAAGTAAAGAAAACATGAATGGAGGAGTGAATAAAGGACATGGCAGAGCGGTAGAAGACGAGCTAAACGACAAGTTAAGTTCTCATAGGAGGAAGTAGCTTGAAGTATGGCAGCCCACGTGGCCTGATGATGCTCTCACATCCATCCACCAAGACATGATTATGCTTTCACATCCATCCACCAGGACCTGATGATGTTCTCACATCCATATACCAAGACATGATGATGCTCTCACATCCATCCACCAGGACCTGATGATGCTCTCACACCATCCACCAGGACCTGATGATGCTCTCACACCATCCACCAGGACCTGATGATGCTCTCACATCCATCCACCAAGACCTGATGATGCTATCACATTCATCCACCAAGACCAGATGATGTTCTCACATCCATATACCAAGACATGATGATGCTCTCAAATCCATCCACCAGGACCTGATGATGCTCACACATCCATCCACCTGGACCTGATGATGCTCTCACATCCATCCACCAGGACATGATGATGCTCTCACATCCATCCACCTGGACCTGATGATGCTCTCACATCCATCCACCAAGACCTGATGATGCTATCACATCCATCCACCAAGACCTGATGATGTTCTCACATCCATATACCAAGACATGATGATGCTCTCACATCCATCCACCAGGACCTGATGATGCTCTCACACCATCCACCAGGACCTGATGATGCTCTCACATCCATCCACCTGGACCTGATGATGCTCTCACATCCATCCACCAAGACCTGATGATGCTATCACATTCATCCACCAAGACCAGATGATGTTCTCACATCCATATACCAAGACATGATGATGCTCTCAAATCCATCCACCAGGACCTGATGATGCTCACACATCCATCCACCTGGACCTGATGATGCTCTCACATCCATCCACCAGGACATGATGATGCTCTCACATCCATCCACCAGGACCTGATGATCATCACACATCCCTCCACCAAGACCTGATGATGCTCCCACATCATTCCACCAGGACCTGATGATGCTACCACATCCATCCACCAAGACCTGATGATGTTCTCACATCCATATACCAAGATATGATGATGCTCTCAAATCCATCCACCAGGACCTGATGATGCTCACATATCCATCCACCTGTACCTGATGATGCTCTCACATCCATCCACCAGGACCTGATGATGCTCTCACATCCATCCACCTGGACTTGATGATGCTCTCACATCCATCCACTGGGGACTGATGATGCTCACACATCCATCCACTGGGGACTGATGATGCTCACACATCCATCCACCGCGGCCAGATGATGCTCACACATCCATCCACTGGGAGCTGGTCGTACCCACAAACCTAGAGAGTTACACACAAGCACTCGGCAAACCAAACGCTAGCACACTGGGCGGGTGTAACACACATTATACATCGTTATTTTGCTGCACGTACTCCATCTGCTCTATGGTCTAGTGTACACCTCTGGTTAGCATCAACTTCTGCGACCAGCCTCCCATCTACTCAGACTGTCACAGCAGAAGACTGTGGACATGTGGTGGGTTCTTATTAAAGAAAGCCGAGTCATTGAAAAGGCACAACACCAACACAAGAAGCAGAGAACAAACATTTCCTGCTCACAACACAAAAAAAGTTATTTGTATAGGACCACCACGGTGTGGTAACTAGGGCCAGAGAGAAACGAAAAAGGGGCTTCATCATTGACAACGGCGTGGATCGTTCAGCCCCGCCGCTGCTTCCTGAGCAAGAGGAGGACCGGTGGGTTATCCACTAGCCATCTATGTTGCGTAACACTACTCATCGATGAAGATGCACGTGTTATAAAAGGGTTTACAAAACATCGTCGTGCTGCGCAATATATTCACCTACGGGGAGGGGGGGGCACACCACGCATATAATAAGCACGAACAATAAACACTTAAATCATGATATCCTGCAAATTCAACAAGTGAGTGCTGAAAGTAAACCTGGCTGAGAAGCCATGTCGTTTTGCTATGTGCTCCTCCCGCTTTTGTAACGGGAACCATGTGACGTGTGAAACAATATATCTGTTCATTGTGTGAGCGGCATAACAACCACGGAGGGGTCATCCCAGACCACCCTGCCACGTTCTCTTCTCTCTTTTTCTTCGCGCTGTGACCTTGGAGTAACCCACCATTATTCCACAAAGCCCACCGCAACATGTGGCAGCGGGGTCAACACACATAAGCTCGGTCC
>JAJHIY020002171.1:75000-92798 GCA_022114975.2 Lampris megalopsis | reverse complement strand
TGTCCTTTTTTCTCACAAAGTTATTAAACTTGAAAATCCAAAGCGGTCAAAATGACCGCCATGGTCGTTCTGGTAGTTTTCCAAGTTTAAAGGTTTAAAGTGAAGCAGCTGTGTTACACAACAAGAAAAGAGGGCACAAAATGTGAGAACTTTTGCACCCGCGTCACGTTTGACTACGTGACCTGACAAAGCAGAAATGTTGGACCCGATTCTTAAAATAAATGAACAGCAGAACTGCAGGGGCTGTTTTCGCGAGAGGTATCGAACAGTGACATTTGTGAGTCGTCCCATCCCTGCTACACATAGACTCAAGTCGAGTCAATTGATGAGACATCTTGTGAGATTTGGACATTTTATGAGGCAACTTTACGAGAGCCCATAACGAGACATGTGCTCATCAGGCGTGCCTGTCAGTCAGCAAGTCTCGCTGGGAAGCGGGGAAAGTGTGAGTGTTGTTGCAGAGACGCGACATCCCGCTCACTCACCGGCCGCGCGGAGGCGCTTCCTGTGTGGCCGGTACAGAGCTGCAGCTGATTGGCCAGACGCAAGGACCAACAGGAAGTCGGTAGACATATATCAGTCAACCGAGGTCTGGCTCTCCATGGCGATGGAACAATAAACACAGCAGAACAAGAGGGGCACACACACACACACTCACACACACGCACACACACACACACTCACACACACACACACACACTCACACACACACACACACTCACACACACACACAGATACACACACACACACACGCACACACACACGCACACACACACACACTCGCACACACACACTCACACACTCTCTCTCTCTCTCTCTCTCTCTCACTCTCCCTCTCTCTCTCTCTCTCTCCCTCTCCCTCCCTCCCTCTCTCTCTCTCTCTCTCTCTCTCTCTCTCTATCTCTCTCTCTCTCCCTCCCTCTCTCTCTCTCTCCCTCTCCCTCCCTCTCTCTCTCTCTCCCTCCCTCTCTCTCTCTCTCTCTCCCTCTCCCTCCCTCCCTCCCTCCCTCTCTCTCTCTCTCTCTCTCGCTCTCCATCTCTCTCTCTCTCTCTCTCTCTCTCTCTCTCTCTCTCTCTCTCTCCCTCTCTCTCTCTCTCTCTCCCTCTCCCTCTCTCCCCTCTCTTTCTCTGTCTTTCTCCCCTCTCTCTCTCTCTCTCCCTCTCTCTCTCTCTCTCTCTCTCTCTCTCTCTCTCTCTCTCTCTCTCCCCCCCCTCTCTCTCTCCCTCCCTCCCTCCCTCCCTCTCTCTCTCTCTCTCTCTCCCCTCTCTCTCTGTGTCTCGCTCTCTCTCTCCTTTTCTCTCTCTCCCCCCCTCTCTCTCTCCCTCCCTCCCTCCCTCTCTCTCTCTCTCTCTCTCTCTCTCTCTCTCTCTCTCTCTCTCTCTCTCTCTCTCTCTCTCTCTCTCTCTCTCTCTCTCTCTCTCTCTGTCTCCTATAAAACATTGTCCCGCCGTTTTCTCAGACTGCAGCTTGATTGGTGTGACGTGGCACCGGGAGCCGCGCTGCTTCCGGCCTCAGAGACACGAGAAAGGGCTCCGCGTACTCGCGCGTGTCGTGCTGTAGCTACACAACCTACACAACGTCGTGTGTTTTTGTAATTCGCGGTCTTCCAAAACGCGTCAGATGTGTTTTGGAAAGGAGGCTTCCCAGTCCAAAGGGAAGCAGGTTTTCAGGTGAAGGGTCTGAGATGTCCTCTGCTCGCCTCCTTTCTGTCTTGCTGTTGTGGTTTGTCGTTTGTCCAGAGGAGGTGAATCAAGAGCAACTGGACTTGATCGATTGGTTGATCCAACTCCTCTGGACAAACTTGACCTGGAAGGATGAGAACATTCTCAGACACGTTTGTCTTTCCATCTTCTCAAGTGCTCCACGGGAGGAGAGACTAGTAACTACAGAGCAGCAAGGCACCGTCAGATACCACACTTACTCCTTCCTCCATGTCACATATTTTCATGCTCCACTAGAAAACAAAATCGGGGAGGAAAACTTTGAGGGGGGGGCACTGGTTCACCATTACATACGAGCTGCGTACTGCTCCGGATCTACCACGTGGGCGACCTGGGCAGGTGTACCCAGCATATTTCCGCCCGCTGCGGGATTCGATCCGAGGTTGTGCTGCACAACGAGGCGACATCGCCAAGCGCTCTACTAGTGAAGTGGGGTCCCGAGGGAGGGGGGGGGTAGTGTAACATGCATGAATGACTCGCTAGCCCTTGGCTAACGGGTTGGACCCGTTAGTCGACTGGTTAGCGGCGGTTCCCAGTTGCCCCCTGAATTCGCTGCATTGGTGGCAGCGGTGGGATCCGGAAGTGTCCGGGTCCAGCAGGATAGTGGAGCAGGATAATGGATGGATGGATGGCAGTGCTTGGTACACTGAAAAAAGGGGGGAGGTGGGGTTGTATAATTTACAAATGCATTTCGTATGCGTGACATGACTCGTTATGTTTCTTCTCTGATCATATTTCAGTCATGGAGAACTTTTTTAAATCTTGGTGGATGTAAAATCTACAAGTTTCACTCATGTTAAGGACGAATGAAGAAGTTGTTTTCTTCGGAAGCCCCGCCCCCTTCGAACGAAGAAGTCGTGTTTTGTTTGGAAGCCCCGCCCCCTTCGAACGAAGAAGTCGTGTTTTGTTTGGAAGCCCCGCCCCCTTCGAACGAAGAAGTCGTGTTTTGTTTGGAAGCCCCGCCCCCTTCGAACGAAGAAGTTGTGTTTTGTTTGGAAGCCCCGCCCCTTTCGAACAGCGAAAACGTCTGCAGCGGAATTACCATCCGCCATCTTTTGACTCGTGTTCCGGTCGAGACAAGACTGATGCCCCACTGTGTCTTCTTCCTCCACGGTTGTTTCTGGGTCTAGCACTGGGTCAGTACACACGCCAGAACCGCTGTTTAGTCCACCTCTGCTAACGGGTTGTGGGCCCACAGGCAGACCTGCTCCGCTGGACTGGTTATTCAGCCTTTGACCAGTACGTGTGTTATCATGGTCTGGTAGATTTGACTGGAAGCTCAAAATAATTAAGGTGGGGTTTAATGGTTTGGGCGTGGGGGGGGTATGAGCTTCAGTGCCCAGGGGCCCCTGGGGGTACTAATCCAGCCTTGGCTACATAGGATTCATCACGACTACAAAAATACATTTCTCTCTGCACACATGACAAGGTTTTGTTTAATCGGTACAACTCCCTGCTTACCCCCTACATCTACACAACGTCTACACAACGTTTACACAACATTTACACAACAACTACCATGAGACGTTGAACAACCAGCCAGTCATATTTACTGACTGTCTTTCTTCCTTGGGGACTCCTTGATTTGTGAATGAAGTTCAAAAGAAATCCCTTAACTTCTTCGTTCTCCTCAGATCGTCCCATGTTTGGGGCCCTGGTGATTTAACCCTTGACCCTGTTTCTCATAAGGGACCAGCTGACGGGGGAAGACCTTTCCTGTTGTCACACGGAGAGCCCTGTCCCTGACAGATTACCCCGCTATCTGCCCCACTGACCCTCTCAGGAAGTGATAAATACACGCCGATCACTGACATTTCACTCCAAGGTCTCCGTTGAGGAGGTCCACACCGCGGGAGCGCTCCCGGGGCTCCTTCTCAGGTCCTCACCGCGGGAGCGCTCCTGGGGCTCCTTCTCAGGTCCTCACCGCGGGAGCGCTCCCGGGGCTCCTTCTCAGGTCCACACTGCGGGACACTCCTGGGGCTCCTTCTCAGGTCCTCACTGCGGGAGTGCTCCCCGGGGCTCCTTCTCAGTTCCTCACCGCAGGAGCGCTCCTGGGGCTCCTTCTCAGGTCCTCACCGCAGGAGCGCTCCTGGGGCTCCTTCTCAGGTCCACACCGCGGGAGCACTCCTGGGGCTCCTTCTCAGTTCCTCACCGCAGGAGCGCTCCCGGGGCTCCTTCTCAGGTCCTCACCGCAGGAGCGCTCCCGGGGCTCCTTCTCAGTTTTACATGACGACAACACAAAACACAAACACATTTGGTGTTTGTGTTGTCGGCTGGTGACTCCACATGTATGTGGAGTCACCAGCCGCTTCTTTTCACCTGACAGTGAGGAGTTTCACCAGGGGGACGTGGCACGTGGGAGGATCACGCTATTCCCCCCACCCAGTCCCCCCTCCCCCCCGAACAGGCGCCCCGACCGACCAGAGGAGGCGCTAGTGCAGCGACCAAGACACATACCCACATCCGGCTTCCCACCCGCAGACACTGCCAATTGTGTCTGTAGGGACGCCCGACAAAGCCGGTGGTAACACAGGGATTCGAACCGGCGATCCCTGTGTTGGTAGGCAACGGAATAGACCGCTACGCCACCCGGACAACCCACGTTAACCTTCTTTTAACTTTCATCTATTGGACACCACACTGCATTTTAACGTACAAAATGTGTTACATGAACGAAGTTTGATTGATTGATTGATTGATTGATTGAGTGAGTGAGTGAGTGAGTGAGTGAGTGAGTGAGTGAGTGAGTGAGTGAGTGTCATTGACTGGAATGGCTAATAGCTCGAGTTTAGTGAAAAAGTGTGTTTGTATATTTGACACCATTACCCTGATCGCATCAAATGGCTACCTGGGCGGCACGTGGCCCAGTGGTTTAGTGTGGTCGCCTCACAGCAAGAAGGTCCTGGGTTCGAACCCCGGGGTAGTCCAACCTTGAGGGTCGTCCCGGGTCGTCCTCTGTGTGGAGTTTGCATGTTCTCCCCGTGTCTGCGGAGGGCTCTCGAAAGAAACATGCATGTTAGGGTTTATACTGCTGTCTGTGCCCCTGAGCAAGGCAACGGGGAAAGACCTGGAGCTGGTCCCCGGGCGCAGCATGAAGGCGGCAGCCCACTGCTCCTAGCTACACACATCACAGCTAGCATGGGTTGATGTGCAGTCCCTGAATTTCCCCAAGGGGATTAATGAATGAAATTTAATGGAATTTACTTGTCATCTCCTTGCTACCAGGGCAATACGTAGTATTTGCTCTGTATTTGATTTTACACTTAAAAGTAGAGTTTTTTTTAAATTTCTTCTGAAAAGCCAACAGCTAATGGCTCAGTTCTCCCCCACATATTAAAAAATAAAGCCTCCAGCAGTTAACAAGAATGCTGGAAACGAAGTGAAACCAATAGAATGAGAAGTGTGAAGTGTACATGTGTATAATATGCTTACAAAATGTGTATAATGCTACACTACGTCACAATACGTACGTGTCAGACGACACGTTTTTGCGAGACCGAAATACGTGTATATGGACACGTATTAGTTGCCATTGGGGCCGCAATCCCGTCTTCTGGCCACTGGGGGCGCAAGAAAAAGGGCGGACAGCGTCATGGTGGCAGCGGTCCTGCAACCAACACAGTAGATGAATGCGGGAGGTGCGGCAAGACGCAGCACACCGATGAGCGGAAGTGTCCTGCAATGAACAGGAAGTGCAACAAGTGTCATAAAAAGGGACACTGGGAGCGTGTATGTCACTCTAAAGCGGTGAGAGACGTCACTGAAGAGGTTAAACAGCTGTACTTTCTGGGAGAAGTTGGCAAAGACAGCAGTCAGGAACATTCGCTCCGCCATCTTTGCTCAATATTTCTGACATTCTATTGCGTCATGACCATGGTCATGACAGACCTAGTAGGCTACAGGGCGCCCCTAGCGGCATCTGTGAGATACGTGTCAATGAACACGTATAAGTGACTTGCATAAGCGTGTCCACAGACACGTAAAGAGGAGGCGACCGGTCTGGTATAATATGTGTACAATATACTGTAACGATCATAGACTCGCTAGCCCTCGGCTACGAGTCGGACCCTTTAGTCGACCGGTTAACGTAGTCGCCCGTGGTGCGGGAGACCCGGGTCCCCGTCCCAGCAGCGGCTCTACTCCGAGCTCCCTCCGGATGTCCGAGCTCCTCACCCTATCTCTAAGGCTGAGGCCAGACACCCTACGGAGGAAACTCATTTACTAAAGGATAATGCAGTTTTTTCCATTACTTGGGTGTTCGTTTAGTAGTTTATTCATTGTATATATCAGTTGTAATACCACTTTACTCTCCGGCTTCATTTTGGAGACGCTTTTGTGTAGCTACGTCCATGTGTAGTCCAGCGTCCAAAATCCTTAAAAGGAAGCCGGTGAGTAAAATTACATGAAAGTAAATATCTACGATGGCACAGATGAATAAAATAACACCCACAATCATCTTTTAAGATACGTAACTTGGTATATTTGTGTCTTACCTGTGCCTTTTGTTATTTTATACATCTGAAAGGTGGTGTTGATGTGGTGGTTGTGTTGTATCAGTCTTCTGGTAGAACAGATGGTAGTGATGTGGTGGTTGTGTTGGATCAGTCTTCTGGTAGAACAGGTGGTGTTGATGTGGTGGTTGTGTTGGATCAGTCTTCTGGTAGAACAGGTGGTGTTGATGTGGTAGTTGTGTTGGATCAGTCTTCTGGTAGAACAGGTGGTGGTGATGTGATGGTTGTGTTGGATCAGTCTTCTGGTAGAACAGGTGGTGGTGATGTGGTGGTTGTGTTGGATCAGTTTTCTGGTAGAACAAGTGGTTGTGTTGGATCAGTCTTCTGGTAGAACAGGTGGGGGTGTTCTGGTGGTTGTGTTGGATCAGTCTTCTGGTAGAACAGGTGGTAGTGATGTGTTTGTGTTGGATCAGTCTTCTGGTAGAACAGGTGGTGTTGATGTGGTGGTTGTGTTGGATCAGTCTTCCGGTAGAACAGGTGGTAGTGATGTGTTTGTGTTGGATCAGTCTTCTGGAAGAACAGGTGGTGATGATGCGGTGGTTGTGTTGGATCAGTCTTCTGGTAGAACAGGTGGTGTTGATGTGGTGGTTGTGTTGGATCAGTCTTCTGGTAGAACAGGTGGTGTTGATGTGGTAGTTGTGTTGGATCAGTCTTCTGGTAGAACAGGTGGTGGTGATGTGATGGTTGTGTTGGATCAGTCTTCTGGTAGAACAGGTGGTGGTGATGTGGTGGTTGTGTTGGATCAGTTTTCTGGTAGAACAAGTGGTTGTGTTGGATCAGTCTTCTGGTAGAACAGGTGGGGGTGTTCTGGTGGTTGTGTTGGATCAGTCTTCTGGTAGAACAGGTGGTAGTGATGTGTTTGTGTTGGATCAGTCTTCTGGTAGAACAGGTGGTGTTGATGTGGTGGTTGTGTTGGATCAGTCTTCCGGTAGAACAGGTGGTAGTGATGTGTTTGTGTTGGATCAGTCTTCTGGAAGAACAGGTGGTGATGATGTGGTGGTTGTGTTGGATCAGTCTTCTGGTAGAAAAGGTGGTGTTGATGTGGTGGTTGTGTTGGATCAGTCTTCTGGTAGAACAGGTGGTGTTGATGTGGTGGTTGTGTTGGATCAGTCTTCTGGTAGAACAGGTGGTGGTGATGTGATGGTTGTGTTGGATCAGTCTTCTGGTAGAACAGATGGTAGTGATGTGGTGGTTGTGTTGGATCAGTCTTCTGGTAGAACAGGTGGTGTTGATGTGGTAGTTGTGTTGGATCAGTCTTCTGGTAGAACAGGTGGTGGTGATGTGGTGGTTGTGTTGGATCAGTCTTCTGGTAGAACAGGTGGTGTTGATGTGGTGGTTGTGTTGGATCAGTCTTCTGGTAGAACAGGTTGTGTTGTTGTGGTAGTTGTGTTGGATCAGTCTTCTGGTAGAACAGGTGGTGGTGATGTGGTGGTTGTGTTGGATCAGTTTTCTGGTAGAACAAGTGGTTGTGTTGGATCAGTCTTCTGGTAGAACAGGTTGGGGTGTTCTGGTGGTTGTGTTGGATCAGTCTTCTGGTAGAACAGGTGGTAGTGATGTGATGGTTGTGTTGGATCAGTCTTCTGGTAGAACGGATGGTTGTGTTGGATCAGTCTTCTGGTAGAACAGGTGGTGGTGATGTGATGGTTGTGTTGGATCAGTCTTCTGGTAGAACGGATGGTTGTGTTGGATCAGTCTTCTGGAAGAACAGATGGTGGTGATGTGGTCGTTGTGTTGGATCAGACTTCTGGTAGGGTGGTGGTGATGTGGTGGTTGTGTTGGATCAGTCTTCTGGTAGAATGGATGGTTGTGTTGGATCAGTCTTCTGGAAGAACAGGTGGTGGTGATGTGGTGGTTGTGTTGGATCAGTCTTCTGGTAGAACAGGTGGTGGTGATCTGGTGGTTGTGTTGGATAGGCAGTC
This sequence comes from Lampris megalopsis, assembly GCA_022114975.2. NCBI lineage: Eukaryota > Metazoa > Chordata > Actinopteri > Lampriformes > Lampridae > Lampris > Lampris megalopsis. The sequence continues at coordinate 84,646 of JAJHIY020002171.1, read as the reverse complement.
AGTATTCCAGTAGAACAGTGTTGTGATGAAGTTGGATGTAGGAAGCAGAGAGAAAGAGACCTGTTAACTCGGATTTTCTGGGACTACAAATAAGTCAAAGAAGGTTGAATCAGTTCATCTGGACACAACATGTATTGGAAGAAACGTTTCATCATCATCTAAGTCAGCGTTTCCCAGCCCAGTCCTCAAGGAAACCTTATCCTGCAGATTTTCATTGTAACCCTGCATAGGTAGCCCTGCTTGTACTTACTCAACCAATTATCTCACAGCACTTAATTATGCAAGGTGTGCAATATCTGACACAATTCATTGCTGATTGGTTGATTAACTACAAACAGGTACGTATTCAGGGTTGCAAAGAAAATCTGCAAGATAGGGGTTCCTTGAGGACTGGGTTGGGAAACAGTGATCTAAGTGACCTCGTCAGTCTCAGCTGACTGCAGGTATCCCATCCTTATAAACAATACAGTGGCATAATGACCGAAACCAACGACCAGTTTCATATGCAAATATGGGCGTGACCATTAACTAGATTTTCAGTGGTCATGTGCACTATTCACAAGGGATTGGGGAATAGTTGCAATCACAGCATTATAAGATGGCGACAGATGTACTCTTAGCCCCCTCCTCCGGTTCAGGGATGGTCGGTCCCTCTTTACTTAGATGGCCTCTTTGACTCCCCGTTCAAACCAGCGTTCCTCCCTATCGAGGATGTGTACACCTCATCCTTGAAAGAGTGGCCACTGGCCTGTAGATGGTGTAGTCTGTGGAGTCCTGGCCTGTAGCTGGTGTAGACTGTGGAGTCCTGGCCTGTAGCTGGTGTAGTCTGTGGAGTCCTGGCCTGTAGATGGTGTAGACTGTGGAGTCCTGGTCTGTAGCTGGTGTAGTCTGTGGAGTCCTGGCCTGTAGATGGTGTAGACTGTGGAGTCCTGGCCTGTAGCTGGTGTAGCCTGTGGAGTCCTGGCCTGTAGATGGTGTAGACTGTGGAGTCCTGGTCTGTAGCTGGTGTAGTCTGTGGAGTCCTGGTCTGTAGCTGGTGTAGTCTGTGGAGTCCTGGTCTGTAGCTGGTGTAGTCTGTGGAGTCCTGGTCTGTAGCTGGTGTAGTCTGTGGAGTCCTGGCCTGTAGATGGTGTAGACTCTGGAGTCCTGGCCTGTAGATGGTGTAGACTGTGGAGTCCTGGTCTGTAGCTGGTGTAGTCTGTGGAGTCCTGGCCTGATGTGTTGGCTCTCCTGTGTTGTGTCATCCTCTTGGCCAGCATCTGTTTAGTTTCCCCAATGTACAAGTCACGGCAATCCTCCTGGTACTTACCAGCTACACTATATTGCTCTGTTTGTGCCGGGGGACCTGATCCTTGGGCTGGACCAACTTCTGGCTTAGGGTCAAGTCAAGCCAATTCTGTTTGTAAAGCCCAATATCACAAATAACAAATGTGCCTCAGGGGGCTTTATAGCACCACAACATCCTGTCCTTAGACCCTCGCATCGGATAAGGAACAAATCTCTAAAAACAACACAAAAAAAAACCCTTTAACAGGGAGAAAAATTAGGAAGAAACCTCGGGGAGAGCAACAGAGGAGGATCTCTCCCCCAAGACGGACAGCGTGCAATGGATGTTGTGTTTACACAATTTACAGAATTCACTTGAAAGATGATAACATAATTATAATAAAATTGTAAGATATATGAACAATATGATGAGGAGGGTGCCAAGCAGTGTCAGAACTGATTCAGTCTTCTTTGATTTTCTTACCTGGATTATTGAACATGCATCAAGACACTGCATTTAGAACTACAAACCAGGTGTAGCAGGACTACAAACCAGGTGTAGCAGGACTACAAACCAGGTGTAGCAGCCATTGTGGCTGGTGTGCCATCAGCTCAGCAGTAAACAGTTCCCACCCTTGCAAGAATGGATCCTGGGACCAAAGCTAACACAGGCAGGCTAATGTACTACAAACTACATCACACTACATAGGTGCGGTCATACTGGTTGTCTGTCCAACAGAAAACATGGCTAAATGGATAAAATAAGGATTTATGAAGGAAGAACAGTGAGAAGCGCAGAATATTTTCAACAAAAGTCCCATTTTATAATCAGCAAATAGAAAACTAAAAAGAGAGCAACACACTATTTCAGAGGTTTCAGATGACTTTATTGTTGCTGGGTATCAATACTATGCTTTAGGCTGACATATATTGATACTTGCCCATATAGGTATATGTAAATCACACTAAGTTCTGTGTCAGTAATCCTTCCTTTTACATTTCATGGTTTGTCAAGTCTGACTCTTGGTTCAATTTTCTAAACGCATCTTAAAAGCAACATTTCACCTTGCAGAATAGCAGTTTCCAGAACCAGTGGTTTGGATCGTAATAACAACGTGTTAGACAATAAATGTAAAGAATAAAATTTGGCACACGATCTAAGTTAAGGGAAACTTGCGTATTAAGAGACTTTGGTTGAAGATGGACGGATGAAATGATCCAACGGTGTCACGTTTGTTGGCAGTGGTGCAGCCATTGCTGTAAAGTTCGCTGTGACGTCACACGACGATCCAGAAAAACAACAAAGTAGAATAAAAAAAACAGACAGGTCTGGATGAGTGACTATGAGGTTAGGATGGGGAGACCATGCAGGACGACCACCGCTCCACCCGGCTCCATCTCTGCAAAGGTGCTGGAGGCATCAATGTGTGCTAACTGATAGAGTTGGCTTCCGCACACCTAGATCCATTAGCGCGGGAAGTGGGGGGCCGGGGAGGCTTCAGCTCCCCCTAGTGGTGGCAGGTGGCTGTGTAAAATCTTAGACCCAACATTATGCCTAACTTTTCCCAACGTACAAATGCAAAAAAAATAAAAGATGCCTTTATTGTCAAAAGTGGGCGGGGCTGTGTGGAATGTACATATTTAATAATAGAGTAAACACTCCATTCCAAATCTGCTACACACGCGCCTTACAAACAAAACAATGACGTCATACTGTAGCGACCGGGAGACGGTCACTCTGACTGTCGCTGGTTCTGAGCTGGGGGAGCGCAATGGCTGATGGGACTGTTACTGTTAGATTAAAAATGGTGTTTTAATGGTGTGGTGTTCATGTTGTGGTTATTCTTGTGTTGTTGTTTTGGGGGTTGGACTCAGACTAAGTAAGAGACCGTTTACTGACTAACTGACTGTGGGACCGTGACTGGGACTGATGTTGCCGCTTGTCACATGGAGGGGGGGGGACTCGTTATGTTGTTATCAGTTCTGGTTCGTTCTGGCCGGTGTGAATAAAAGAGCACTTCCGGGTCGTGTGATTAAAAAGACCTCTGCCTCTCGACCCGTTCTTCCACTCCAGCTCGCCGCAATACTCCAGCTAATTCAGGGGGCAGCCGGGAGCCGCTGCAGCCGGGATGCGAATCCGGGTCTCTCGCGCAACATGTGACCACATTAACCAGTCGACTGAAGTGTCCGACCCGTTAGCCAAGGGCTAGCGAGTCTACTTATTCGTGGTCATTACACTCCCGCCTTCCTTCGGGAGGCGCATCCCCAGGCTTCAGCATACGAGCTCCCTCGCGCCTCTGGGCGCACGCGCTGTCGATGGCCTCGCGGTCTCACCATCACACTTCTGACACCAGTGTAGTGAATTCAGGGGGGCAGCCGGGAACCACCGCCGCGGCCGGGACACGAACCCGGACCTCCCGCACCACGGGTGGCTACGTTAACCAGCGACCCTTTAGTCAACTGGTTAACGTAGCCGTTCGTGTCCCGGCTGCGGCGGCGGCGGCGGTTCCCGGCTGCCCCCCTGAATTCACTACAGTGCTTTTCGTTTCAGCTGGCAGCCCCCCTACTTAGAACACCTCCCCGCCCGCCTGCCTACGTCTCTGCTGTGATGAAGGTGAGGCGGACCAAAAACCAGGTCTAACGGATCCAAGTGTGCGGAACTCTTTCCTATCAGTTGGCAGGAGGAGGCCGAGGAACACGAGTATCTCCGTCTCCTCATCAGTCCCACCATTCTACTTTAAGTGAAATATCGCTCCAACCCGGACAGTGATCTGTGTTCCTCCACAGGTCAAAGGTCAGGTTGGGTTGGTTTTACATTTCATTGGAAAACACAGAGGACTTGTTTTGGAGCTATCAGGCACTGCACTCATAAACATGTAGTTTCTGGTCACGAACAAACAAATGACACTGATAATACTGTCAAAGGGAAATCCCGTGATTAGAGTCACGTCACAAGGGGGCGCTCCATACTGTCGTGTGACATACAACTAAAGAGGGAAGTAAAACACAACACAAAACTACAGTACATTTAGACAGAGTATTACACAGTTGAATTTACAAACACAGAGCACTTTCCCTTTGTTGATTAACTTCTGAATAATATATTTTATATACACACATACTGTACACATGTACTTACACGGGTATACAAAGAATGACACACGCACACCGGTACAGAGACACACAAACAGACGTATATGTTAGCTGGTTTACTATGCAGCCTGGATCCATACCGCGTTACCAGATGGTTCAAGCCCATGACTGTGGAATACGGAGGACAGGAAGTGGGAAAGAGGACAGGAAGTAAGTGTGGTCAGGTGGTTTCTGCCACTTGTCTAGAAAAGGGGGTTTCGAAAGTGGGGTTTGTCCAATTATAACATCCACACACACAGTTATAACATCCACACACACAGTTATAACATCCACAGTGGGAGGAACAAGTCAGAGGAGCGAGCGGGGAAGACTACTGCGCCCCCTACTGGCAAGACGAGCTCGGCACTTAAACCACAGATGCACAAAACGCACCAAAAAGACCTTTGGAGGACAAAAAGGACCTTTGAGGGAACTTTGGAGGACAGAAAGCACCTCTGGAGGAGAAACAGGTGGCCGGTCTTCCTTAATTAACAAAATATAAATCGCTGTGAAGACAACCCTTCTCATGCCACACGTTTTGGGGGAACTGTGAGAGACAACCCAGTATTCACAGCTGCCCTGGCCGTGTGGACACGTGGAGAGATCTGAATTAACCTTTGACCCCCGTGTCTCACTCTGCTGTTAGTTGTCGGGAGCTTTGTCCGTCTGTCTTACTGGGGGGAGAAGAAAGAACCGAATACCTGTTTATGCGCCACCATCCCACAGATACTTGATGTTTCCAACGATATGACGGTACGAACCCCGAGGCGACCCGCACCAAGGCCCCTGGGCTGAGCTGGCCAAGTAATACGGAGAGACGCCTCCTGTGTAGTAAAATTAAACTAAAATTAAAATGCTGTCCAATGACCCGGAATGTCCACAGCCACGTCTCCATACGTCCAACATCCAAATTATGATGAAGACTTGTTTGATAAGATGAAGACCACGACTGACTTATGTAGTGGTGTAGCGCGTGTGCTGCACTATTCCACTTCATAAACCAGGAGGTGTGTAGATGACAAAACAAGAGTGCTCTCTCTCTCTCTCTCTCTCTCTCTCTCTCGCTCTCTCTCTCTCGTCTGTGATTGATAGAAAAGACGTGGAAAGACTTGAACTTGTGTATAATACAGGCGTGCTAGCAAAAACCATGCACAAACCCAACAGCTCGCAGGTTTAGCAGTTCTCAGGCAGTCCTAATGGACTGAAACTAACTTCAGCACCGAAGAACGAGGCGTCACCTACAGACGGTCACCCTGGCTACTACCCCGCTATGACAGACACTCGCAATTAAGTAACGTGCCAACACAGTCGTCGTCCGGAAACTGTTGCTGATTGGCTAAAAAAAACAGTCGTCTGACTCCAGGTCAGGGCCTAAGAGCTGCTGGAGGATTAATGCAGGTGGACAATTTGTCATCTATTTATCTATTTCTCCATCGATAAAGCCACTGCTGGCTATCATCATATACGGCCAAATGGCTGCTGGGCCACCAACACAAGCAGGCGTCTTTGCCGCCCCTCTTAACTTCCTGCCAGTGTTTCCTCTACCAGTCAAAAGATGGCGGCACACCCAGTCTGCAGAGGCAGCCATCTTTGTCTTAAGGGAATTTATTGTGTGCTGGCTCAAGTGTGGCGTTTTAGGTTTAAATACTGTTTTGCCAAACCCAGCCCATCCCACCGAGCGGTGATTTAATGGAAACAACACGCATGGCCCACGCCGATATCCTGTTAACCAGCGCCAGAGCATCCACCCCCACATACAGACGGGCGGGCCGACTCCACCCTGGGAGGCCAGGGAGCACATCTGACGTGTGTTAATGCTCACCGGCTACGTCATGAAGAAAGGTGGCGTAGACCAGGACTGAACAGGACAGAACGGGACTGAACAGAGAGAGTGAACAGGACTGGACAAGACTGAACAAGACTGAACAGGACTGAACAGGACAGAACAGGGCTGAACAGGACTGAGCAGGACAGATCAGGACTGAACAGGACTGAGCAGGACAGAACAGGACAGCTCAGGACTGAACAGGACTGAACAGGACTGAACAGAGAGACTGAACAGGACTGAACAGGACTGAATAGAGAGACTGAACAGGACTGAACAGGACTGAACAGGACAGATCAGGACTGAACAGGACTGAATAGAGAGACTGAACAGGACCGAACAGGACTGAGCAGGACAGAACAGGGCTGAACAGGACTGAATAGAGAGACTGAACAGAGAGACTGAACAGCACAGAACAGGACTGAACAGATCCCTTCACTGGTTCTGGTAACATCTCTGGACACATGGCGTCTCCAGCTCCTTAAAGGGGGAAAGAGGCTTTGAGATTTCCTCGGAAATACGACAGAAGGAAGCAAACAGTGGAGGGCGGTTTTACAGAACCTATTTAGTGATAGAAGAAGAAAGAGAAACAGAAAAGGAATACAAATATAGCTCACTTTAAAGGAAACCACAACAAGAAAAGATTCCCCACAGTGCAGAAGCGAAGGGTGGGACCAGTTACTCAAACAATGGGTCCTATCCAGGTCTGAATAAAACCTGGTCCTGTTTGTCAGTCCATGGACATGCATGGTGTGTGTGTGTGTGTGTGTGTGTGTGTGTGTGTGTGTGTGTGTGTGTGTGTGTGTGTGTGTGTGTGTGTGTGTGTGTGTGTGTGTGTCCTGTGATGGGCCGGTGACGTGGCCCGCCTTCCACCCAGTGCATGCTGGGACAGACTCCAGCCCAGCACTGGGCTGTATGGAGAATAGATGAATGGACGTGTTCATTGAATTCCGGGGGACAATAGACAGTCGGAGGACCCCGCCAGGGTTTGTGTGTGGGTCCGGGGAGGTGCCGCGTAGTGTTCAGTGTTCAGTGCCGGGGCTGAAACCAGATAGTGTGGCTGTGGATGTGGCTGTGAAGTGTGTCTGGCGCTCAGATGTCCTGGCTGCTTCGCGTTGCTTGTTCGACTTTCTGAGTCCTTGGAATCTAAAATAGGCCGGAGGATGATTCAATGCGGCAGCAATGCTACACAATGCTACTCTAAAGATGGGATGATTATTTTCCCCCCCAATGACCTGCCCCGAATTTGTGTTACCATAACAACTGTTTTATTTTGGCTGCGGTGTATGGCTTCCGTGCATAACTGTAGTTCGCCGACTTCCGGTTTCTACTGCAGCGGTCATACCAGTTTCCTGTTGGCTGGCGTCTGCTATGGACAATGGCATATGTTTCGCGATTGTGAGGATTATGAGGATGAGGATGCTACTCTTCATAATGGCGGACGTAACTTGATATGCACAACTTGAAGCTTCCCGCCCGCGTGCTGGTAGGTGCGGGTGGGAGTGTGTGGACGGGTGTGTGCACGTGGTTGACATTCATCCATGGTAAATCTCGCAGGCATCGCGAAAAAATATGCCATTGTCGAGAGCACGCGCCAACAAAGAGGAAACTGGTATGACCGCTGCGGTGGAAACCGGAAGTCGGTGCACTACAGTTACGGACAGAGCCCGTCAGGGGAAAAACGCCATTGAACACCATGTTAGACACAAGGCAGAGAGGACGGGTTGTACTGGCATTACCTTCACTTCACAGATTACTTTTTAAATAGTTCATACTAGTGTCGCCAACAGCAACACTTTTAATACAAATAGAAAACAATAAACAAAACAAAAAAAATACTAACACCCTATCAGAGTCCACCGTGATGAGACTCCTCCCCTTTTTATGTTTTTGCACGGATGAAGTATATTTGTCTCTTTTTCCGACATTCTTCAAGGTTGCCATCTTCCTCTTCTTCACTTTAATCCCCCCGCCCCCCCCCCGACCGTAACTATTAGCCCATCTTCATCGCACCCCACTTCATGGGTTGTTGTCTTTTTGTAGTCCACATCAACTTCCATTCACTACGTTTCCCATCTCACACCTTTCAGTACTTCCTGGTTCACGGTCCACCTGCCTTCCTCTCTGCGCCACCCATCCTCTCTCAGCTGATATCTCCCACACACCACCGACTGGTTTAATCCCGGTGACCTCCTGACCCCCCCTCACCGCGCCCCACTTTACACCACCGAGTGTTCGTTGTGGTGGTGGTGGTGGTGGCCCCCGCCGCTCAGCACCGTGTGGTTGATGGATGACGCCGACCGGTCCGATCCCTCCGCGGCCGTGCCGTTGACGTTCTCCTGGTGCTGGCAACAGAGGATCTGCCTGAAGGTGGCGCTCATTTCCTTGTCGCGGTAGGAGTATATGATGGGGTTCATGGCCGAGTTGAACTCAGCCAGAAGCAGGAAGAACTTCTCGTATGTCAGGACATTGCAGCTGGCGCAGAAGACGTCCAGAAGCAGGAGGACCAGGCCGGGCGTCCAGCACACAATGAACGCACCTGGACGGAGAGAGCAGAAAGAAAAGAAAGATGACGTCATCTGATTTATATGTACTTAGTTCGTTTGTGTGTCTGTTTCTTTTTCTATGTATGTATGTATGTATGTATGTGTGTATGTGTGTATGTATGAATGTATGTATGTATGTATCTATCTATCTATCTATCTATCTATCTATCTATCTATCTATCTATCTATCTATCTATCTATCTATCTATCTATCTATCTATCTATCTATCTATCTATCTATTATCTATGAACATGCCATTTGAGACATAGGTTTCTCTTTTCAGGAATTTGCAGGAATGTTCCTTGATATAAACTTGATATCAACTTGATATAAACTTGATATAAACGTGATGTAAACTTGATATAAACTTGATATAAACGTGATGTAAACTTGATATAAACTTGATATAAACGTGATGTAAACTTGATATAAACTTGATATAAACTTGATATAAACGTGATGTAAACTTGATATAAACTTGATATCAACTTGATATAAACTTGATATCAACTTGATATAAACTTGATATAAACGTGATGTAAACTTGATATAAATGTGATGTAAACTTGATATAAACTTGATATAAACGTGATGTAAACTTGATATAAACTTGATATAAACGTGATGTAAACTTGATATAAACGTGATGTAAACTTGATATAAACTTGATATCAACTTGATATAAACGTGATATAAACTTGATATAAACTTGATATAAACGTGATATAAACTTGATATAAACGTGATGTAAACTTGATATAAACTTGATATAAACGTGATGTAAACTTGATATAAACGTGATGTAAACTTGATATAAACTTGATATCAACTTGATATAAACGTGATATAAACTTGATATAAACTTGATATAAACGT
>JAJHIY020002171.1:0-70000 GCA_022114975.2 Lampris megalopsis | reverse complement strand
TTACCATATGTTACCATGTTACCATATGTTACCATGTTATATTACCATATGTTACCATGTTACCATATGTTACCATGTTACCATATGTTACCGTGTTATGTTACCGTATGTTACCAAGTTATCATATGTTACCATGTTACCATATGTTACCAAGTTATCATATGTTACCATGTTACCATATGTTACCATGTTATGTTACCGTATGTTACCAAGTTATCAAATGTTACCGTGTTATCCTATGTTACCATGTTATCATATGTTACTGTGTTATCATATGTTACCATGTTACCATATGTTACATGTTACCATATGTTATCGTGTTACCATATGTTACCATGTTACCATATGTTACATGTTATCATATGTTACCATGTTACCATATGTTACCATGTTACCATATGTTACATGTTACCATATGTTACCATGTTATCATATGTTACCACGTTACCATATGTTACCATGTTATGTTACCATATGTTACCATGTTACCATATGTTACCATGTTACCATATGTTACCGTGTTACCATGTTACCATATGTTGCCATGTTACCATATGTTACCATGTTACCATATGTTACCATGTTACCATATGTTACCGTGTTACCATGTTACCATATGTTACCATGTTACCATATGTTACCATGTTATGTTACCATATGTTACCAAGTTATCATAGGTTACCATGTTACCATATGTTACCATATGTTACCGTGTTACCATGTTACCATATGTTACCATGTTATGTTACCATATGTTACCATGGTACCATATGTTACCATGTTACCATATGTTACCGTGTTATGTTACCGTATGTTACCAAGTTATCAAATGTTACCGTGTTATCCTATGTTACCATGTTATCATATGTTACTGTGTTATCATATGTTACCATGTTACCATATGTTACATGTTACCATATGTTACCGTGTTACCATATGTTACATGTTACCATATGTTACCATGTTACCATATGTTACCATGTTACCATATGTTACATGTTACCATGTTACATATGTTACCATGTTATCATATGTTACCAAATGATATATTATGTTGCCATGTTATCATGTTACCATGTTATCATATGTTACCATGTTACCATATGTTACCAAGTTATCATATGTTACCATGTTACCATATGTTACCGTGTTACCATGTTACCATATGTTACCATGTTATGTTACCATATGTTACCAAGTTATCATATGTTACCATGTTACCATATGTTACCATGTTATCATATGTTACCGTGTTACCATATGTTACCATGTTATCATATGTTACATGTTATCATATGTTACCATGTTACCATATGTTACCAAGTTACCATATGTTACCATGCTGGCCTTGTTTTATTTGCTCACCTCGGGCCAGTGTCGGGGGGGGGGACGTTGTGCATCTACATGTTGTGTTTGTTATATTTATATTGTCTTTATTATATTTATATTTATACAGTTTTTAGGGGCAGAGTGGCGTCTGGCCCCGTCTCTCTTTTTGAACTGACGAAACCAGAGTTGTGAAACTAACTGACTCACTCTCACCCCCCTCCGGGACAGGGAGGGCTCTGTTCCTAATAGGAAACACACATCATACCGAGAGAAACAGATATCACCCGTCCCCTGTCTACTCTGCCTCTCTCTCTCTTTTCCTCTCTCTTTTCCTCTCTCTCTCTCTCTCTCTCTCTCTCTCTCTCTCTCTCTTTTCCTCTGTCGCCACTCTCACTCTTCCTCTCTTCTCACTCTGCCTCTCTCTCTCTCTCTTTCTCTGTCGCCACTCTCACTCTTCCTCTCTTCTCACTCTGCCTCTCACTCTCTCTCTCTCTTCCTCTGTCGCCACTCTCACTCTTCCTCTCTTCTCACTCTGCCTCTCTCTCTCTCTCTTCCTCTGTTGCCACTCTCACTCTTCCTCTCTTCTCACTCTGCCTCTCTCTCTCTCTTCCTCTGTCGCCACTCTCACTCTTCCTCTCTTCTCACTCTGCCTCTCTCTCTCTCTCTCTCTCTCTCTCTCTCTCTCTCTCTCTCTCTCTCTCTCTCTCTCTCTCTCTCTCTCTCCTCCTCTGTGGCCACTCTCACTCTTCCTCTCTTCTCACTCTGCCTCTCACTCTCTCTCTCTCTTTCTCTGTCGCCACTCTCACTCTTCCTCTCTTCTCACTCTGCCTCTCTCTCTCTCTCTTCCTCTGTCGCCACTCTCACTCTTCCTCTCTTCTCACTCTGCCTCTCTCTCTCTCTCTTCCTCTGTCGTCACTCTCACTCTTTCTCTCTTCTCACTCTTCTCACTCTGCCTCTCTCTCTCTCTCTCTCTCTCTCTCTCTCTCTCTCTCTCTCTCTCTCTCTCTCTCTCTCTCTCTCTCTCTCTCTCTCTCTCTCTCTCTCTCTGTCTCTCTTCCTCTCTTCTCACTCTCACTCTCAGCCCATTTGCTCTTTCACAAAGACAGGGCCGGATCAAGATGCACAAACAACTCCCCCCCACCCCGGCCCCCCCTCCCCGAACAGCCGCCAGTAACTCGGAGATCTCTGAAGAAAACGGAAACAGGTTTAAAGGGGTGGTTTGAAAGATTTCAGGGTGTCCGTTTTAGAAATGAGCATTTCAGCTCATTGTGTTTTCTGTTGCCCCCCCCCCCCGCAGCTGCTCCGACAGTAAAACCTGAATAAAAGGTAGGCCGCTCTCAGGCCGCTCTCAGGCCGTGACCAGGCCGCTCTCAGGCCGCTCTCAGGCCGTGACCAGGCCGCCGCAGCGCTCGTCACTATCAACCGACCAACCAAATCACTCCGCAGCAGGAACTGACGTCACAACAGCTCTCGCCAGCGGCGACGTAAGGCGGGAAAGCCGAGCTATCCTCCTTTCAGACCAGCCCTGTGTTTATAAACAAACCAACATTTACGACCATGACAGAGAGAAAATGACCACTAGGGGCGCACGAAGCACAGCAGCACTATATGGACGCTGACCACTGATGTCCCGAGAAAGAAAGATCTGGAAAAGGTAAAAAAAAAAAAGAAAGAGTAATAAAGACACGAAACATGGGCAGGAAAAGAGTGGAAACCGTACCAGTCTCCTCTCGGACACATTTTCTCATTTTACATCTCCGTCTCACTCTCACTCTCACGCTCACTCTCACGCTCACTCTCTTTATTATTTGTCGCTCCGCTGCCGCCGCCCCCCCCCACACACACACACACGCACCTCCCATCAATGCTCCTCTTATTAAACCTGAGCCTTAAATATCTGTCTATATGAGTCTGGGTAAATACATCTGTCTGGGTCTGGAAAAGCCTGCTAGTAAGTGTTTGTGCCTGTGGGTTAGGACGGGGTGGGGGAGAGAGGGGGGAGAGAGAAGGGGGAGAGAGGGGGGGGAGAGAGAGAAAGGATTTCTTAATTGTCTTAAGATGCGGATGATGAGGGACGATGAGAACATACATCAACACAAAGACAGATCGGAGGGCACACAGAGACACACAATTACCACAGCAAACACAACGTTATGGGAACAACTGGGACATAATGGGGACCAGATCACCGCAGTAAACTGTGAACAATGAAAAACACACACACACACACACAATTACACACAAGCACACACACAATTACACACAAGCACACACACTCACAATTACACACAAGCACACAAAAAACACCATTACACACACATGCACACACACACACATACACACAATTACACACACACACACACACACACACACAATTACACACAAGCACACAAAAAACACCATTACACACGCATGAACACACACACACACACACATACACACACACAATTACACACAAGCACACAAAAAACACCATTACACACACGCACACACACACACACACACACACACAAACACACACGCAGGTATGCATGGCTGACGTGACCACACCTCCTGCACACACAGACGTGCCAACACAACATCGCACGTGACTGCACGCGGCAAACAGACGTGTGGAGGAGCACCGCAGCAGACACGCAACGAGGACAACAAACACACAACGATGAGGACGCGATGACAACGGTGCACGCCAGCATCGGCTGACGTCAGAGCTGCTCCTCTTCCAGCCGGAACACAGCCTGGCCGTCAACGTCACAGCGGTGTGCTGCGTGCACAGCACGTGACGCACACTGTTCAAGTCCACGTCGCACGTGGCTTTGGACTCCTGCCCTCCCCGCTCTGTATGCTGCAGTACCGCCCGGTCCAGACTGCACCAACTCACTTTGACCCGAGGCGTCGCTGCCCACCACCGTTCAGTGTGTGAACGTCGGGAACGACAAATGCTCTTGTGGTGTGCCATAACCCAAGACCCGCGTCAGACGCCCCACGACCCCGACTCGGCAAGTCCAGCAAGTCAGATTTCCTTTTTTTTTTCATTTCCCGTCTAGTCTGACACCCGTGACCGACGCCCAAACACGTGTCCCTGACGCTGACCAATAGGATAACAGAATGCTCTCTGGCGCGCATAGGTGAACCAAGATGGCGAAGAGGAGAGAGACGGAACAGCGGAACTGAGGGAAAGTTCGCTGAGCTGCGGAGTCAAACCCCCGCCTTCACGACCGGCTAGTCACGTTAGCCGGACGCTAACTAGCTTCGCGTCGCGTTATTCGCATCTCTGCATCGACTTTACGTGTCATCTCATCACGCGAAAACTGCTTGGCGCTTGGTGTGAACGCAGCATCAGTCAGCGTTGTAGAGTGTGTGACGTGGTTTCCGGTGTCGCGGAAACCTTTCGAGCCGGCATGGCGGCTCTGACGTGTCATGCGCCGTGTGCTGACCTAGGAAGTGCAGAGCAACTCTGGCGTGGAAAAGGCTTAATGTTCACTTATGTGTGATGTTGTCACGCCTCCATCTGCCGCTCCTTTGTGCCGGTGTTTTGGTCCGGCACTGGCGTGGGACTGGTCCACATCCACGCATGACGTCATGTGTGGCTGCGCCGGTGTTTTGGTCCGGCACTGGCGTGGGACTGGTCCACATCCACGCATGACGTCATCTGTGGCTGCGCCGGTGTTTTGGTCCAGCACTGGCGTGGGACTGGTCCACATCCACGCATGACGTCATGTGTGGCTGCGCCGGTGTTTTGGTCCGGCACTGGCGTGGGACTGGTCCACATCCACGCATGACGTCATCTGTGGCTGCGCCGGTGTTTTGGTCCTGCACTGACGTGGGACTGGTCCGCATCCACGCATGACGTCATGTGTGGCTGCGCCGGTGTTTTGGTCCTGCACTGGCGTGGGACTGGTCCACATCCACGCATGACGTCATGTGTGGCTGTGCCGGTGTTTTGGTCCTGCACTGGCGTGGGACTGGTCCACATCCACGCATGACGTCATGTGTGGCTGCGCCGGTGTTTTGGTCCTGCACTGGCGTGGGACTGGTCCACATCCACGCATGACGTCATGTGTGGATACGCCGGTGTTTTGGTCCTGCACTGACGTGGGACTGGTCCGCATCCACGCATGACGTCATGTGTGGCTGCTCCGGTGTTTTGGTCCGGCACTGACATGGGACTGGTCCGCATCCACGCATGATGTCATGTGTGGCTCTGCCAGTGTTTTGGTCCGGCACTGACGTGGGACTGGTCCGCATCCACGCATGACGTCATGTGTGGCTGCGCCGGAGTTTTGGTCCTGCACTGACGTGGGACTGGTCCAGATTCACGCATGACGTCATGTGTGGCTGTGCCGGTGTTTTGGTCCTGCACTGACGTGGGACTGGTCCACATCCACGCATGACGTCATGTGTGGCTGTGCCGGTGTTTTGGTCCGGCACTGACGTGGGACTGGTCCAGATTCACGCATGACGTCATGTGTGGCTGTGCCGGTGTTTTGGTCCTGCACTGACGTGGGACTGGTCCACATCCACGCATGACGTCATGTGTGGCTGTGCCGGTGTTTTGGTCCTGCACTGACGTGGGACTGGTCCGCATCCACGCATGACGTCATGTGTGGCTGTGCCGTTGTTTTGGTCCGGCACTGACGTGGGACTGGTCCAGATTCACGCATGACGTCATGTGTGGGCCAGGTTCTGGTGGTTAGACTTATCATTTCTCAGCTGTCCCTGGCGGGTTTCCGCTGATGTTTCTCTCTCCACCAGGCCTCTGAAAATGAAAACACCCCTCAGTAAATTACTGGTGTCTCCTTCCTCTTCTCTTCTCTTTCTTTCTTCGTGTCTCTCTCTCTCTCTCTTTTCTGTCACTTTTCTGCTAACTTCAGATATTATCTATACCTCTTCAAAAGCGTAAATGGGAAAACACCCATAATCAATTAATCTGTATCTATTTGTGTCCATCTCTCTCTCTCTCTCTGTCTCTCTCTCTCTCTCTCTCTCTCTCTGTCTCTTTGTCTCGCTTGCTCGCTCGCTCTCAGATTCCAATTCCAATTCAAATAGCTTCATTGGCATGAACAAAAAATATGTTGTTGCTAAAGCAGCAACATATTCTTATGTGTCCATCTCGCTCTCTCTCTCTCTTTGTCTCTCTTTTTGTCTTTTTCTGTTTTGTCTCTCTTGCTTTGTCTCTCTCGCTCTCTCTCTCTGTCTCTCTCTCTCTCTCTCTCTGTCTGCCGCTCTCTCTCTTTCCTCTCTGAGTGTGAGACATACATGGAGACACCGTATGTCTGCATGAGTGTCCCTTTTGCTGTAACGGTGACACTGTCTTTCATTGCTTCATGGGATGTATGGCTGTTCCCATTCCTGGGAAAGGTGTTGGGTTGTTTGGGGAGCTCTTTTCCAAACCCGTGTTCCTTCTGGGCTGCAGGTACTCTCGGAGAAACAAGGCCAAATGCAGCTTCTTAATGTCGCTCTGGGGACTGCAAAGATGGCCGTGTACCTGAGCAGCAGCAACAGGGTGGAGGACGCTGGGGTGAGGCTCGTGCTCTTTATTGCGTTTATAAAAGTAGACGTTTGCTGCTTCACCATGAGGGACGGTGAGGGACGTGTTGGCAGTGTGGTAGTGATGTGCTTGGCTGTGTTGAGGATGATGAGCCGGTCTTGGGGAGTCCTGACATGGTTTACATCCTGTGAACCTGATGCTACTGACCATGTTGGTCTTTATGTTGTAACTGTTTTGTGATTTTTATTAAAGTATTGTTGAAAGTCAAAAAGTCTCTCTCTCTCTCTCTCTCTCTCTCTCTCTCTCTCTCTCTCTCTCTCTCTCTCTCTCTCTCTCCCTCTCTCTCTCTTTGTCTCTCTGTCTCACGTTCTCTCTCTTTCTCTCTCTCTCAATTCAATTCAATTCAATTCAATTCAATTCAATTCAATATGTGCTTTATGGGCATGACATACGTTTTGTACATATTGCCAAAGCATGTAAAACAACAACACAACACAACACAACACAACTATGACTATAATAACAGCAACAACAACAATGATTATGATATCCAACAACAACAGTACCAATAGGTACCGTCACCCACTGTCTCTCAGGTTGTGGCAGGAAAATATAAACCTTGCTGCAATGCTCGCCGCTGGCCCCCCTCCCAAGACCCCCCGCAGCTTACCTGCGTCCTCTATTTCCTGGTACTGAAATGGAGGACGCAGGTAAGCTTCTCTCTCTCTCTCTCTCTCTTTGTCTCTCTCTCCCGGTGCATGCTGGCAGTCGTTGTGTGAGTGAGTTTGGTGAGAGCGACCTGCTGTTAGTAAGTTTGATTTATTTGTCCATTTTTATAATAGTTTTTTTTTTGTCTTTAGGGTTGATGGGTGCAGATTGAGTTTGTTTATTGGTTGTGGGCTACATTTGCTTTAGTCTGTGTGTTTGTTTGTTGTAGTTTTCTTCGGTGTGAGAGGGATGACGTCATCGGAGACGATTTCCCGCTATCCCGCCATGGAGTATGGGTTCAGGTGATCCATCTGTTCCGGTAGAGGCGGTTCTCCTGGCTCTAGGAGACCGTGTGGGACAAGCCAACCATGCCTCCAGGATGAACAGAGGTGTGATTGTTTTCCTGAAAGAAGAGCGTTTTGTGGCTGAGCTAATAGCGAGCAACATCTCTCTGAATGGCGTCTATCTGCAGGTTTCCCCGCTCACTGTGCCCTCCACCCGGGTCACCATCTCCGGTGTTCCCCCGTTCATTCCCAACGAGGTGTTGGAGCGAGAGCTGCAGCACTTTGGGAATCTGGCGAGCAGTTTTGGAACTATGGGGTTCGGCTGTTAGAGCGATAAACTGAAACATGTCCAATCCCTCCGGGGCAGGTGTTCATGTTTCTGAATTGTCCATCACAAACACTGGAGGTTTCCTTCAGAGAGCGACATTACATGGTGTACGCCAGCACAGGCAGCACGAAATGTTTTGAGTGTGGGGATGTGGGTCACAAGCAGATCACTTGCCCTCACAGGCCGGCCGAGGGGCGCGCTGACCCGGGGGCCGGGCCGGCCGAGGAGCGCACTACAAGTCCTCCAAGTCCATACGACCACAGCACCGGTGTTCCGCCGGATGAGGAGCAAGTGGATGCCGCTGCTCCGGGGGCTGAGCCCGAGGCAAGAGGGTGATACAGGCAGATAGTCAGGCAGGGTACAGCGAGCATATTCAGGCAGTAAGAATGTAATTGATGACAACTCGGCTGTCCCGAGTGTCAGAACAGAAGAAAGGAAAGGAGCAGAGGAAACACTGGCAGCAGAAGAAAGCAGCGGGAAACGGCCAGCAGCTGGACCTGAGCAAAGTCAGGCTGGTGGTGTAAAGGAGAGAAAGGGTGAGTTGTGCATTATGGAGAGTGTTGCTGGTGAAGATAAGGTGGAGGAAATAGGGTACAACACTGACTCTGACTTTATCTCTGCCCAGGAGGAATCCTAATCAGATGCCCGAACCACCTCAACTGGCTCCTTTCGACGTGAAGGAGCAGCGGCTCTACTCCGCGCTCCTTCCGGATGTCCGAGCTCCTCACCCTATCTCTAAGGCTGACCCAGACACCCTACGGAGGAAACTAATTTCAGCAGCTTGTATCCGCGATCACACCCTTCGGTCACTACCCAAAGCCCATGACCATAGGTGAGGGTTGGAACGAAGATTGACTGGTAAATTGACAGCTTTGCCTTCCAGCTCAGTTCCCTCTTCACCATAACTGTTGGGTACAACGTCCGCATAACTGCTGATGCTGCAACAATCCGCCTGTCAATCTACCGCTCCACCCTACCCTCACTCGTGAACAAGACCCCGAGATACTTGAACTCCTTCACTTGAGGCAACAACTCATCCCCAACCCGGATGCAGTAATCCACCATTTTCCGGTAGAGAACAATGGCCTCAGTCTTGGAGGTGCTGACTCTCATCCCGGCCATTTCACACTCAGCTGCAAACCGCCTCAGTGCGCGCAGGAGGTTGCATTCTGATGAATGAATGATGCTCTTGGATGCTTGTTTAGAGAGAAGATACACTTATTACCTCTGATGACTAGTAGTTCTCCTGATTTCCTATGTTAAATGCACTTATTGTAACTCGCTTTGGATAAAAGCGTCGGCTAAATGACTGTAATATAATGTAATGCATTTGAAATGTGAGGTTTATATTCACAGGACATATCACCTTAAAGTACTTAATGACCTCCTCACCTCTGCTGACACTGGAGCCCTTAACATCCTCATCCTCGTCGACCTGAGTGCAGCCTTCGATACTGTGAGCCACAACATCCTGCTCACCAGATTGAAAGATGTCGGTATTGAAGGCACTGTACTCAGATGGCTCCAGTCCTACCTCTCCAACAGGTCACACTTCATCTCACTTCACAACCACTCCTCTGTTCCATCCACAGTCACACAAGATGTTCCCCAAGGTTCTATACTCGGCCCACTCCTTTTCATCATCTACATCCTCCCTCTTGGTCAGATTCTCCGCCATTTCAACTTGGACTTCCTCTGTTATACTGATGACACCCAGATATACCTCAGCACCAAATCCCCTCACAATCCACCCCTCTCTCACTTGACTCCTGTCTGTCTGCAATTAAAGTCTGGATGCAGCAAAACCCTCTCAAACTCAACAGTGACAAAACTGAACTCCTCTTCATTGGCTTCAAGTCCACTCTCAGCCAAATCATCAACCTTGCACTCACCATCGATGGCACTACTGGCTCCCCTTCCTCCCAGGTACGCAACCTTTGTGTGATCCTTGATCCCACCCTCTCCCTTGAGCCACATATCCGCCAAATGGTCAAATCCTACTTCTGCCACCTTCGCAACATTGCAAAAATAAGATCCTCTCTCACATGCCCTGCTGCTGTGCTACTGATCCATGCCTTCCTCTCCTCCCGCCTTGATTACTGCAACTCAACTCCTCTATGGCATCAGTGCTAGCTCTATCAAGAGATTCCAATTGGTCCAGAACGTATCCGCCCAACTTTTAACTTTCACCAAATCCTGGCACCACATCATTCCAGTCCTAAAAGACCTCCACTGGCCACCCATCTCCCACCGGATCAATTACAAAATCCTGGTTCTTACTTTTAAACCCTTCACAAACTGGCTCCCCAATACCTCACCGATCTCCTCTCCCCCTACCAACCCTCTCGGTCCCTCAGATCCACTTCAGCCTCCACGACTTTGGGGACGGAGCCTTCTCCAGAGCAGCTCCCAGGCTCTGGAATTCACTTCCCCAAATCATAAGAGACTCATAATCCCTGCTACTCTTCCAATCCCGTCTCAAGACACACCTTTTTCTCCATTGCCTTCTCGTGCCCCCACGTCCGCTCATCCACCCCTGGTCTGGGACAGGCTGGGGACTGCCCCCTCCCTCAACTCCCTCCCCAACTCCCTCCCCAAGCGCATCAGACACTGCTGCGGGCTGCCGACATTCAGGTCATTGGTCGGGACTCACCTCTTCAGACTTCATCTGTGATTTATGATGTTTGTTTTTCTTTCCCTTTTTTATCTGTCCAGGTCGGAGATGCTGCTGGTGTCGTGTGTGGCTGCCGCATCTCCCTCTCATAGCCCCCCTTCCCATCCACCCCTGTATGTTGTGTAATGTTTATCTGTCGTCTTGTTTCACCCCGTTTATTGTTAAACGACTTTAAGTATTAGAAAAGCGCTATATAAGATTGATTTATTATTATTATTATTAGTAGTAGTAGTAGTGTTACCAACTTACTGGCAGAGCTGTAAAAATAGTCAGACTCGATGATTCGAAAAGTGAACATTACTTAAGTAGCTTTTAAATCCAATCACATAAAGCTGGAAACTACTCAGGGCGGTTGAATTTTCTGAGTTAGCATTGGTCTATTTTCAGTTAAAAATGAGAAGAAAAAAACCCCAGAATCAAATTCGCTGTAATAAAAAACGTATGAAATCATACTCAGTTATGTAGAATGTAAGACTGCCAGGCGTCTGACAAGTGAAGTTCTTTGGAAACAGAACTGGTATCGACAGGTGCTCCATTTGAAACAACAGAGATTGTGACTGATTAGAAATGCTGAACTGTGACCAACAAATTCTTGGACGAACACACACACACACACACACACACACACACACAAAGACACACATACACACACACACACACACACACACACACACACACACACACACACACACACACACACACACACACACACACACAGAGGAAGCGGATTATGACGTAACACAGGGAGGATGTAACAGCCCCCTGTGACATTGAGCCACATGCCGGACATGTTTCTACACTGACAGCCGATTGGTGGATTTGGCTCACAGTCAGCTCCGATTCCTTCCACTCTCATCCAGTGTGCGTGTGTGTGTGTGTGTGTGTGTTTTACTTATTTATTATTTATTATTTAATTATTACTTATTAAGCTATTTGTGGTTGTCATATACCGCCCACCAGGGTGTCAACTGGGGAACTTTGTAGTCGAACGAGACTTGTCAGCCAGTCCTGACGATGAAACGCCACTGATTGTCATGGGAGACATGCATATCCTTACTGACAAAAGCCAAGCGACTGACTTCCTGTCTCTTCTGTCCTCCTTTGACCTCAGACAGGTCCTCACACCTCCCACACACAAAGCGAGCGATAGTTTTGATCTGATTTTGACTCGGAACAACTCCACAGCGAATCTGACTGTCACCCCCCTACATCTGTCAGGGCGCTTCTTTTCTCAATTTGCAACTTCCTTACGGGATCATCCTCACGTTCCTCCACAGATGGTCTCCTTCCACCGAAACTTCCGGTCCCTTACACCGACCCAGCTCTCCAGTGAGGTCTTTGCTTCCATGCCCCTCTGTCAACGAGGCTACAGACAAACTCTGTGCCTCACTAGCCTCCTCTCTTAACAATCTCTGCCCTCTAGCATCCAAACCTGCTCATAATGCCCCTCCTATTCCATGGCTCACTGAGGTCATGAGAGAGCAAAGGGCGGGGCTCAGAGCGGCAGAGAGAAAATGGCGTAAATCCAGAGAGTACACTGACCTAAGTGACTATGTGTCTCCTAGGAGCATTCTGCTCCAGCTTAAAAACAGCTAAGACCATTTACTATCAGAACAAGATCTGTGGCACCACTGATGCTTGAAAAATGTTTTTTACTTTTAGCTCACTCCTCACTCCTCCTCCGACCTCCACTCTGCTCACTCATGACATGTTCGCCTCATACATTACTGATAAGGTTTCTGCCATTAGCAACAAGATGTCTGAGCCTGACCCACTCTGTCTGACGCTGCCAGCTAACAGTGCCTCACTCACCTCATTCTCCCTCCTGACGGGAGAGGAAGTCTCCAAGCTTCTGCTAGACTCTCGTCCCACTGCCTGTCCACTGGACCCGATACCATCCAACCTCCTACAGACCATTTCCCCCGCACTTAACCCTGCAGTCACACACATCATCAACTCCTCGCTCACAACGGGTGTGTTCCCCACTGCATTTAAGTGAGCTCGGGTCACCCCGCTGCTCAAAAGACCTACACTCAACCCAGCACAGGTTGAAAACTACAGATCAGTTTCACTCCTACCCTTTCTATCAAACATACTTGAGTGCGTGGTCTTTAACCAAGTCTCTGAATTCCTTTCTGAGAACAATCTGTATTATCAGTCTGGCTTTAAGCAGGGTCACTCTGCCGAGACTGCACTCCTGTCAGTAATAGAATCACTGCGTTTGGCTAGAGCTGCTAGTCAGTCCTCAGCTTTATTGCTGCTAGATCTGTCAGCTGCCTTTGACACGGTTAACCACCAAATCCTCCTCTCCACATTCACTGAGCTTGGTATCTCAGGAGCTGCCCTCCACTGGTTCATGTCCTACCTCCCAGGGAGATCTTTTAGAGTATCTTGGAGGGGAGAATTATCCAAACCATATGGCTTATCCACAGGGGTACCTCAAGGGTCAGTGCTTGGCCCCCTTCTCTTCTCAGTATACACCACCTCACTTGGTGCAATCATCCGCTCCCATGGTTTCTCATACCATTGCTATGCTGATGATACCCAGCTCTTCCTATCATTCCCACCAGATGACCTCACAGTTTCAGCACGGATATAATCATGCCTTGCCGATATCTTTGCATGGATGAAAGAACACCACCTTCAATTTAACCTATCTAAGACTGAGCTCCTTGT
The DNA here is from genome assembly GCA_022114975.2 of Lampris megalopsis. NCBI lineage: Eukaryota > Metazoa > Chordata > Actinopteri > Lampriformes > Lampridae > Lampris > Lampris megalopsis. Next base: position 56,510 of record JAJHIY020002171.1, on the reverse strand, counting down.
CATCCCAGCCAGTTCATCCATACAACAACAGATCAATATCCAGCTTGGATCAACCAAACTCATGCTCACAAAGTCTGCCTGAAACCTGGGTGTCATGATTGATGACCAACTAACCTCTAAGGTTCACGTGGCCTTGATTGGTCGTACCGATTTGCCCTGTACAACATCAGGAGAATTAGACCCTACCTGTCTGAGCATGTAGCACAACTCCAGGTACAGGCTCTTGTAATATCACACACTGACTACTGCAACTCCTTACTGGCAGGTCTCCCTGCATTCACTTTCAAACCTCTGCAAATGATCCAGAACGCGGCGGCGCATCTGGTGTTCAACCAACCCTAAACAGCACATGCCAATCTGCTGTTCATATCCCTCCACTGGCTCCCGGTTGCTGCCCACATCAAATTCAAAACCTTAATGCTCGCTTACAAAACAGCAACTAAAATGGCTCCCGCCTACCTGAACTCCCTCATTCGGATCTAAACTCAGTCCCAATCGCTACGCTCTGCCAACGAAAGGCGCCTGGCACCTCCGCCACAAGGGGGCCCTAAGTCACTAGCCAGACTCTTCTCTTCTGTAGTTCCCGGTGGTGGAACGAGTTACCATTCGATCCGCTGAGTCCCTCTCCATCTTTAAGAAGACGCCAAAGACCCAGCTCTTTCTCGAACACTTCCACACCTGATGGTATTAATAATAATAATAATAATAATAATAATAATAATCATCATCATCATCATCATCATCATCATTATTTGCGTTGTCACCTCCTGACTGGATAATTGCTTGTATTGTATTAACTCTCAGATGTATGTCGCTTTGGATAAAAGCGTCTGCTAAATGAAGTTGTAACATTGTAACATTGTTTGCATAAAAAGACAAAACAGTCCAGTTACATCCGTTTTACTTGTAAGTGACTCGGTTACTTCTGTGTAGTTTAAAGGGTTACCCATTAGCATGCTAACGTTTGCTTGACGGCCACTGGTTAAACAAACTCCACCAAATTTACTTCATTCTATACGTGCTGTTTTCCCTTTGGGCGGACAGAGCGACACTATATTCTCTGTTGCACTGAGTGTGAAAGGAGCGTAAAAATGTTTATTAATGTATAAAAGAGGTTTTCTGCTGATGTCATCTGTCGATCTGATAGTATTCACATAACAACAGCTGGGTTAAATGTGCAGCCTGAGTTCATAATGACTGACAAGACACTGAACACTCGAGTTTAAGCCCAAAAGAAACACAAACCAATCTGGACTCTGGAGGGTTATTTAACCAGTCTAACCCTGAGCCTAACCCCTGGATAATACTTTTTTTCAATTCATTCATCTTCAGCCGCTTCTCCGGGGTCGGGTCGCGGTGGCAGCAAGCTAAGTAGGGTACTCCAGATGTCCCTCTACCCAGCAACGCCCTCCAGCTCCTCCTGGGGGATCCCAACTCGTTCCTAGGCCAGATTGGACATATAGTCCCTCCAGCGAGTTCTAGGTCTACTCCGGGGTCTTCTCCCAGTTGGCCGTGCCCGGAAAACCTCCAAAGGAAGGCACACAGGAGGCATCCTGATCAGGCTGAGCCCAGACATCGTATGAAGGAAACTCATTTCAGCCGCTTGTATCCGCGATCTCACCCTCGGTCACTACCCAAAGCTCACGAGTCATGACCACAGGTGAGCGTTGGAACGAAAATTGACTGGTAAATTGAGAGCTTTGCCTTCCGGCTCAGCTCCCTCTTCATCACAACGGTCCGGTACAACGTCCGCATTACTGCTGATGCTGCACCAACACCTCACCCTCCTACCCTCACTTGTTCACGAGTGAGGGTAATACGGTACCGCCCAATCTAAACACGCTTGGAAGAGTTAAAGGTTAAGCCATTCGTCGCACAACTTTGCAAAAGGGAGATAAGATTATTATTCATTAAGATTATTCACTGGGATGGCATGGCTCAAGAGGTAGAGCGGGTCGTTTAGTATTCAGAAGGTCACTAGTTCCGTCCCCGGCTCCTTCAGAGAGCGTGTCTAAGTGTCCTTGAGCAAGACACCGAACCCCTACCTGCTCCTGATGAGCAGATTGGTGCCTTGCATGGCAGCCTCTACGGTCTGTGTCTGAATGTGTGTGAATGGGTGAATGTGAGACATACGCTGTAAAGAGCTTTGAGTGGTCGGTAGACTAGAAAAGGATTATAGAAATTTAGTGCATTTACTATTATTCTATTCTTTATGGTTTCAAGTTTATTGAGGAGAGACAGGGCCATGAACTGGCTGCCAAACCACTCAATGTGTGTGTGTGTGTGTGTATGTGTGTGAGAGAGAGAGAGAGAGAGAGAGAGAGAGAGAGAGAGAGAGAGAGAGAGAGAGAGAGAGAGAGAGAGAGAGAGAGAGAGAGAAATTGTGGTCAGTGTTGATCGACTTGGCCATTGTGTTTCCTGAGATAAGACTTATCAATTATTTTTTTTTAGTTTGTGAGAAGTGTGTCCGTTGTATGGGCATCAACATTAAAGTCATTTAGTTTAGTTTCTTCATACACAAAATGGCCATTCTGACCTTTTGGATAATTAAAGTTTAATAAGTTTGTGGGAAAGAAAAAAAAAGATACAGACCTGCCGCTCCCTTAATGGGACTAAAATTGCATATATTTGCATTAAAATGAGTTTTAGATCAATTGCACAAAAAAGTTATGATAAGCTCTACCTAACACGACCATGAGCGGTCAAAACGACCGCTCGTAATTTGCGCGTGATCGTGCGCGTCATGTCAGTATTTATGACGTGTTTTGGCGACGTCATTTCCTTCGTGAAGTTCGTTGCTCTGTCCTAGAAAAAAACTAGCGCCCTCCAGTGGAGACAAATAGTCTAAACTTGATGTGTGATGATGTCCAACATGTCTGGTTACAGACGCACCATGACTACCACCGAGGCGCTGCAGGATTTACAGGTGTTGGACAGCGGCCATTTTAAATTGTTTAAAAATAGTATTAAAGTTTTTAAAGCGTTAATTTTGGCGTCAATTAGTTTCATAACACACATACTAACATATGTAACGCATTATATCTCAGCTGGGTATTTATCTTGACACAATACAGAGTTTAAACTGGCCGCCCGTGGTCGTTTTAGGTAGGCGTGAAATCCCGGTCGTTCTATTGTTAAAGTTAGTTTAGTTTAGTTAAGTTTAGCTTAGCTTAACTTAGCTTAGCTTAGCGTATCTTACTTAGCTTAGTTTAGTTTAGCTTAGCTTAGTTTAGTTTAGTTTAGCTTAGCTTAGTTTAGTTTAGTTTAGCTTAGTTTAGTTTAGTTTAGCTTAGCTTAGTTTAGTTTAGCTTAGTTTAGTTTAGCTTAGCTTAGCGTAGCTTACTTAGCTTAGTTTAGTTTAGCTTAGCTTAGCTTAGCTTAGTTTAGCTTAACTTAGTTTAGTTTAGCTTAGTTTAGCGTAGCTTACTTAGCTTAGCTTAGCTTAGCTTAGCTTAGCTTAGTTTAGTTTAGTGTCTTCATACACATTCAAGTTAGTTTGGCGTTGAGGTCCATACACGAGGTTGGTTTGCTGATGGGGTCTTACACCAACACTAAAGTTTGCTGCTGGTTTTCAGCGCAGCTCCAAACACGCAGTCGGGTTTTTAGTGGAACTTGGAAGTCTTGCGTCCCCCTTTGCTTTTGTTGCTTTACTAATGCCACACAAATACACGTTAACGTGTGGAGCTGAGGCTATCCCAGCCCCACTGCACTCAGTTCACTGAGAAGGCTCCGGGTTATGGAAGAGGCTCCCTCTCTGTATGTGTGTGCGTGCGCGTGCGCGTGCGTGCGTGCGTGCACGTAAAGAGGCACATTTGCATGTGTGATGTGATCTTTGCCAAGACAAATCAAGGTTGGGTCAGATTCTGGAAAACGGCCCAGTTTGGTTTTCCCATCATTTAACTAAATAATGAGTACATGAACCACATCCCACCAGTCTTTACTACACCGCTGTGTGTGTGTGTGTGTGTGTGTGTGTGTGTGTGTGTGTGTGTGTGTGTGTGTGTGTGTGTGTGTGTGTTTGCGTGCCACACATTTGTCTTCACCGCTGTGTTTGCGTGCTGCACCTTCTATTTGAGCGTGCTTGCTTAAATTCGCACGTGCACGCCGGCTGGCCCGCGCACATGTGGAAGAGTGTGTGCGAGCGGCTCTCTGGGATACCTCTATATTTTCCATCTCATCCCGTCCTTCCCGGGAGAAATCAAGCGGAGCTGGTCCTGCGGGGGGGGGGGGGCGTGAGGACAGCGGGAGAGACGCTGTCATCATCTGGCCGGCAGATGGGAAGCGCAGAGGAAGTGGTCTTTGTAGATCCACTGTACAGATGTTCGACTTTCAGCCCGGCTTCACCAGGAAAAACAACCACTTTCCTCCGAGGGAACTCGGCTCCACACGCAACCTCGGTGTGCGCGCCATTCCCAGCCAGGAGGGCGGCGCGGCTGCGGTGCATCTCGGTAACGTGCATGATGGTGTGAGGCGAGAAGATCTCCGGTGTGTGATTGTGACGTTAATGTGTCCTCGTGCTTACTTTACCTGACTGATGGTGAAGCCATCAAGAGGGTGCCAGATAAAGAGGAAACTGAGAGGTGAAGCGGCGACTTCTTCCCGCCCCGCTTCCGGTGTGGGAAGATGGCGGCGCGAATTCATGTCCGCGGCGGCCTCACCCAGCACCGTCCATGCGGCGTCTTTGTCCACATCTGCGTCTAAATTTTTGTCTTTGTTTGATGGCTGGGAGAGCCTGGTCTGTTGCGTCCTGTGGGCCCAGGGACCACGGCCCTGCCTGGAGCTGCACCCGTGGAGGAAACACCGAGGGCGGTGTGACAGGACGAGGAAGCGGGGCAGGCTAAGCTAACTGCTAGCCCATGCAGACCGGCAGTTCCCACAGTCCTCCTGGCTGGCGTTCCTTCCCTCGGACAGTGATTTTTAGGGGTCCAAGCAGCGAAGCTGGTGGACCCCTATTGTATTTGTTAGGATTATTATTATTTTTCTCCGCTAAAAGTGTGTGAGGCTCAGCAACCGTAAGTCCTACACCAACCAACTTTGGTACGTGGATTCCTATGGCCCCCCCACTACTCAGGCACCACAAATCACCTATGTCAGCCAGATGGTGGCGCTATAACAAAGGGTCATGCGTAATTCCCACACCATAAGTCAGAACAACACAAAACTGCACAGACCTATGCATGTGAATGTGCTCTACCACTTTGTTATTGGGACCACATATGTCAGCCATATAGTTTGCCCGCCATTTTGACTTGTATTAGTTTGGGCGCGGTTTCTCAGCTAAAAGTGTCTGAGGCTCAGCAACCATAAGTCCTAGACCAACCCAATTTGGTAGGTGCATTCATACGGCCCCCCACTACTCTGGCACTACAAATCACCCATGTCAGCCAGATGGTGGCGCTATAACAAAGGGTCATGCTTAAAAGGCCATAACTCCCACAGCATAAGTCAGATCAACACAAAACGTAATCGACCCATGCATCTCAATGTGCTCAACAACTTTACTATCGGGACCACCTATGTCAGTCATATAGTTTGCCCGCTATTTTGACTTATTTGGTGTGGAAGCGCTGCAGCTCTACATACCACACGCCAGGACACCACCTGGGTTTAACGACATACTTTCTCTTTTTACGGCAGTCGGCTAGGACGCAAGAAATCAGACACCGTCTGGTCCAGTTTTGGAAACTCTGGCACATGTTTCTGAAAAGATGGAAGTGTTACGACATTTTAACAAATTACGGTAATCGTCTAGGACACAGGCGACCCAAGTAATCCGACATTGTCGTATCTAGTTGGAAACTCGGGTAGGCTGCTGTTTCTGAAGCAAGATTCTTCAGTCTTTATTACATTACCAACAGCGGTTTGGTTTCATGTTGGAACGGTAGTCTATTACAGGCCAGGTGTATAAAAGGCCCCTACGTATCATAGCGTTCATTATTTACGTTGGGTGAAGGTATATGATCATGAGGACAAAACCATTCAAATTGCTCCATAGGGGGCGCAACAGTGCCAATGCTTGGACCCCTCCCAACGCCGCTTGCGGCTTTAATTTGTTGTTGTTGTTGTTTAGTTTGGATATACTATGTGTTAGTTGGAACATGTGTGTTCTTGTAGTTGGCGGGTGTGTTTTTGTGTGTCTGTTGTGCTGCTGTGGGCTGGGGGATTTCGTTTCATTTCCTGTGCACATGTACATGAGGTGAAGTGACAGTGTTCCTGATTCCTGATCGGTGACTGGGGACGTCCACCAGCTGAACAGGTAAGGGGTTAAACGACACCCTTGTGTCATTCCCCAGCGGCGGCCCACGTGTGGCCCTCCAGAGGAGCCAGAAACCGCTCAGCAGGCCGCGGTGACGGTGCAGCTCTCGGCGTTCATACCTCAGTAAGTGGAAACACACTTCATCTGTTTCCCCCTCACACACGTGTGTGTGTGTGTGTGTGTGTGTGTGTGTGTGTGTGTGTGTGTGTGTGTGTGTGTGTTAAAGCTTGTCAGCGCAAACATGATGTTTGTTTCCTTGTTGAATTTTGTTTTGTTTTGTCGCACAACCAAAGATTGTTCAAAGCCAGACTCTGAATTCACACAGAAATGTGAACTAAATGTTGACCTGTAGCAACATAAACACGTTACACAACACGAGAGCTGAACGAGGGAACAGCCCTGTGTCGGTCTCTGCCTCTGTCTCTGTCTGTCTGTCTGTCTGTCTGTCTCTCTGTCTGTCTGTCTCTGTCTGTTGCTCACCCTCTCTCTCGCTCTCTCTCTCTGTCTCTGTCTGTCTCAGTCTCTGTCCCTGCCCCTCTTTCTGTCCCTTTCTCTGTCTCTGTCCCTGTCCTTGTCCTTGTCTCTGTCCCTGTCCTTGTCTCTGTCCATGCCCATGTCTCTGTCCCTTTCTCTGTCTCTGTCCCTGTCCTTGTCCCTATCTCTGTCCCTGTCCTTGTCCCTGTCTCTGTCCCTGACCCTATCTGTGTCCCTGTCCGTATCTCTGTCCCTTTATGTGTCTCTGTCCCTGTCCCTGTCGCTTTCTCTGTCTCTGTCCCTTTCTGTGTCCCTGTCTCTGTCTAAACACTCAGACACACTGCTGATCACACCGAGTGTCGATCTCAGCATTTTATAGCACGCTGAACCTCAGAATCCTTTTCTTCATCAAAACAAATGAAACTTCTGCTGATGGGAAAACATAGCGCCCCCTATGACCAGTATGAGCACTATGACCACCATGACCAGTATGACCAGTATGAGCACTATGCGCACTATGACCAGTATGACCACCATGACCAGTATGACCAGTATGAGCACTATGACCAGTATGAGCACTATGAGCACTATGACTAGTATGACCAGTATGACTACCATGACCAGTATGACCAGTATGAGCACTATGACCAGTATGAGCACTATGACCACCATGACCAGTATGACCAGTATGACCAGTATGAGCACTATGACCAGTATGACCAGTATGAGCAGTATGAGCACTATGACCAGTATGACCAGTATGAGCACTATGATCAGTATGACCAGTATGACCAGTATGACCAGTGTTCCACTGTGTCTGTGTTTATGTGGAAGTGTGCAGCTCCAGCTGACCCTCATGTGTGTAGACGTGGTTTATCTGACGGACACATCCTGTCTGCTGTCCACCAAACTCACAACTCAGGGAAACCACACACACATTCACAGGTGAGAAATGACATCTGAGCCAGGGCCGGATGTCACAACACAATATGCAACACAATGCAAAGGCATAACACAACACAACGCAAAGCAACAACACAACACAACGCAACACAACGCAATGCAACACGTCAAAAACACAGCTCCACAACGCAGTACAACACAACAACAACACAGCACCACAATACAACACAACACGCCACAATGCAATGCAATGCAACACAACTCTACCACACAACACTACACCACAACACAACACAATACAACTCCACCACACTACACCACGACACGACACGACACAACACAACACAACACAACACAATGAGAAAATGCAACATCACAATGTAACGCAACACAACACAACAACACAACACCACAATGTAACGCAACACACCACAACACTGCGCACCACCACAACAACAATACAACACCAAAATGCAACACAACACAACTCAACCACACTACACCACGACAAGACAAGACAACAACACAGCATCAAAACGCAACGAAACAACACAACATACTACACCATGACATGACACAACACAACACTACAACACAATTAAAAACACAACACAATGCAACACAACGAAAGACAACACAACACCACAGTGCAACGCAACACACCACGACACAATGCAACACAGCACACCACTATACCACACTATACCACGACCCGACACAACACAACAACACAGCATTACAATGCAACACAACGAAACACAACACAACAACAACACACTACACCACGACACGACACAACACTAGAACACAACACGATGAGAAAACAAAACACAACACCACAACGCAACGCAACACAGCAACACAACACAACACCACAATGCAACGCCACACAACACGGCACAACACTATACTGTACAACTTAACACAATGACGCAAGACGCATCACAACAACACGACATGGAAAGCAGCGCACATCTGTACTGTAGCCTCCTGCTGCACAACAGCAGGGACGTGTTTCAACAGATGAACACACAACTGATACAACCGTGCACGCACACCGGGCTTACCAGCCAGCGCGAGTCGCCACACAGCCTGAGCTGTCCACGCGTCACATATACACACCAGGATGTGTTCCGATTAATCTAGTCTGGCATATAATGTAAACATCGACATTATTACACACACACACACACACACACACACACACACACACACACTCACACACACCATCTAGCAACATGGCCCGTTGTTAGCTGTGACCAGTGGAGTCTATGCATCACATCAGCCTTGTTCACATGTAAATATGTTTACATGTCTGATATGCTGCGCGGCGGTGACGTCACCACCGAGAGGCGCCGCTTATGTCGCGGCTGGTGTTTGACATTCAGCGCCATCCAGAGGCGACTTAACCTGGCAACGAGCCACTTCACGTTGTCAACACTAAAACCGCCAAGTATTCTGACCGTTTTTGAATATGATGAATTTTTTAAAGAACTGTTCTGGAACGTTTGAATGGAGGCTGGTGTTCGGCTCCTTGAGCCGTGGACCTGCTGTGTGTCCGCGTCCTCGTCCTTCACACTGATCCGGCTGCGTGTCTGCAGGCTCCAGGCTGCGGCCCGAGCGTGACAGCAGCCACAGGAGCGATAAGAACAGTCCGTTCCTGTAATGGATGTGGTAACGTGCTCCTGCCAGCACACGAAAATGACTTGGACTTTGGCTGCCCTGCTCTCACTCCTTACCAAACCCCTCTTCCCTCCTCCTACGTTGCAGGTTGTGCTGATCTGGGATCAGGTTTATCTGGGCCGCTGCCTCTCGGAATGATGCGAACGGTCGTAGCCGTCTCCCTGCAAGCATCTGTCCTGCATCTATTTCTCATCAACACAGCAGATAAAACTTTCTGTAATCATGCACCTGAATACTGCCTCGCTTTCAGCCTCCAAGAGGGAGCACCGTTGCCTCTTGGCAACGGTGCTAGAAGAAGAAGAAGAAGAAGAAGCGCTCGCCTACATCTCCAACCAGCTGCCGCTGAACGCCACGAAGACCAGCACGGCCATTATGACCGCTTTGGATTTTCAAAGTTTAATAACTTTGTGGGGGGGGGGGGAGATACAGACCTGCAGCTCCCTAAATTCTCCTAAAACTGCATGTGTTTACTTTAAAGTGAGTTTCAGACCAATTGCACACAAAAAACTTACGATAAGAGCTACCTAAAACGACCGTGAGCGGTCAAAATGACCGCCTCGCAATTTGTGCGTGATGGTGTGCGTCATGTCAGTATTGATGACGTGTGTTGGTCACGTCATTTCCTTCGTGAAGTTCGTTGCTCTGTCCTAGAAACACTCTAGCGCCCTCCAGTGGAGACAAATAGTCTACACTTGATGTGTGATTATTGACAACAGCAGGATTTACAGGCATTGGACAGCGGCCATTTTAAATTGTTTAAAAACAGTATTAAAGTTGTTAAAATGTTAATTTTGGTGTCAGTCAGTGTCATAACAGACACACTAACCTATGTAACGCATTAATATCTCAACTGGGTATTTATCTTGACACAATATAGAGTTTAAAAACCATGGTCCTTCTAGTAGTTTTTAAGTTCCAGTCGTTGTTTGGGACTGTTTCAATGTTTATTTTCAGCTGCTTTTCTTTACATGTCACGTTTTATAGGCCTTGTTACGCTTATTAGTTTAGCAGTATGTGTTTTCCCTTTTGTTTTTCAGGTAGTATTTTCACTTTTTCATTTTTGCTACTCAAGTTCAACCATGTCTCTCTGAAGTTTAAATTGTTTAAAACAGTATTCTAGCTGTTAAAATGTTAATTTCGGTGTCAGTTAGTTTCTTAACAGACAAACTAACATATGTAATGCATTAATATCTCAATTGGATATCTATCTTGACAGAATATAGAGTTTAAAAACCGGCGGTCATTTTGACTGCCCATGGTCGTTTCAGGTAGGAGTGAAATCCCGGTCGTTCTAGTGTTAAAAAACAATTGTGCTACTCGGGCATTTACTGTAGTATTACACCGATCTACTCATACTGTACATAAAATGATAATAACCTTATTTGATATGATGATAACGTGACAATAACACTTTTTTGAATATAAATGTCACCCTGTCCCAAGACTTTCTTTCACGGTTCCTATGTACACAGGGCTGCTGAGAGACTACCTCGACTTTCTAAATCTTTAACACACTGATTTTACTATCGATAATAATGTTAACAGTGTTTATCTTAGTTCAGTCACTCAGTCATCGTCTAAACCCACTTCCTCCAATTCAGGGGAATGGAGCCTATATATTTGTCTGCATAGGGCAAAGGGTTCTATTGATATTGTTAATGATCTCTACTACTGCTACTTCCGGCTGCTCCCGTTAGGGGTCGCCACAGCGGACCATCCGTTTCCATTTCTTCCTGTCTTCCGCATCTTAATGATACTGTAGCGAATTCAGGGGGCAGTCAACTATAGGGTCCGACCCGATAGCCGGCGGGCTAGCAAGTCTACACATCCGTGGTCGTTACACTACCCACTTCCTTTTAGGACGCACGCGCCTCAGCACATCAGCACCCCCATGCCTCTGGGCGCACGCGCTTCCTATGGCCTGATGGTCTCACCATCCCACTTCTGACACCAATGTAGCGAATTCAGGGGCAGCCGGGAACCGCCGCAGCCGGGAGCCGAACCCGGATAGCCCGCACCACGGGCGACTGCGCTAACCAGTCAACTAAAGGGTCCGACCCGTCAGCCAACGGGCTAGCGAGTGTACACATCCGTGGTCGTTACAATATTATCAAAAATATTCAGAGGATAATCGTGATGAAGAGGAGGTAAACGAGGATGAAAGATGAACACCAGAATAGACCCTGAATACAGTACAGCCACGTGTACTTTCTACTTCTCGCTAGACAAAAAACAGAAGCGCTAATAGCTGATAAAGTGTGACTAAGTGTGTCCAATAGACAAATGTATTTCAACAGTGCGGCCAAGTAACTGACCGGGTATATTTTCCAACTATACTGAAATACTGTGTAGATATTGTGTAAATGCTGTGTACATATGTACATTTTGGTTGTTCGCTAGTTAAATGTGTGTTGGTGGAGACGTCGGGAGTCAGCAGGAGAAACAACAGTATGCAGGAGGAACCACAACAAAGCCTCTCGGGAGTTTCCTTTGTTTTCTCTGGGACAACTTATCAAATGGACATTTCGACGGTTTTTATGTGGATGTCCAATCAGTATTTGGAGCAGATATGGTCACCGGAAGCAATAAATAAATAAATAAACAGCGCGTGCTGTATTGACCGAGAAATCCGAGTTCTCCTGGTCACGGAGCCTACATGTACCAGGAACTTCTGACACCCAAACCCGAAATCCTCCCAAAGCCCGCCGGTTTGTGGAGGCTGGCGTTTCGTGGGGCTCTGTGTACAAAGAAGGGCGTCTTAAAATCTCCACTCTTCGATCAGAAAACCGAAAAACAAGATAAATTGAACTGGATTAGTTTTACTGACAACAAACATGCCCTCTCATGGTATCGTGCCTGGATGCAGCAGCTACAGAAAGAGGAGAGGAGGGAGTAAGCGTAAACTACCACCGATTCCCAACAGATGTTGAATGGTGCAAAGAATGGCTGCCAGCAATAAAACCCCATGTCACCATGTTACCATGTTATCATGTCACCATATCACCATGTAACCATGTCACCACGTCACCATGTTACCATGTCACCATGTAACCATGTCACCATGTAACCATGTCACCATGTTGCCGTGTTACCATGTCACCATGTAACCATGTAACCATGTCACCATGTCACCATGTCACCATGTTACCCTGTCACCATCAGGTGGCTGATAGATAAATGTAGCTGAGCGTGTCAGAGTATGTTTTTACATTTTCACACTTGACAAACACTAAAATACTGCACAAATACTAAAATACTATTTCTAGAAGTAGTAGTAGTAGTGATAGTAGTAGTAGTAGTAGTAGTAGTAGTAGTGGTGGGGGCGTTAGTAGTAGTAGTAGTAGTAGAATTAGTAGTAGTAGTAGTAGAATTAGTAGTAATAGCAGTAGAATTAGTAGTAGTAGTAGTAGTAGTAGTATTGGTAGTAGTAGTTGTAGTAGTAGATTATTTCTAGCGGGAGACCATCAACACAGACCTCGTCCATCTTCTAGAAGGCCTGAGGTGATGTGTAGAAAGAAAAGTGGAGAAGACGGGAGACACCATATACAAATATGGGGTGGAGAGACACTATGGGGTGGAGAGACACTATGGGGTGGAGAGACACTATGGGGTGGAGAGACACTATGGGGTGGAGAGATTCCGGGTGAAGGTCAAGAAACAGAGGATACAGAAGGAACCATCAGCCCAGCCCAAGTCTACTGGACAGCAGGAACTCAAAAGACCAGTGAAGGAAAGGAAGACAGCAGCAGAGGAAGCAGTGGGGGAAGTCCACGGAGGTGTGAAGGACAGGACTCAAACAAGTATAACATCCACTTGCGCTCCCACAATCCTTCTGAGCACTGAAGTCACTTTTATCACTTTAAGTATGTGTGAAAGCTCCCACATGTCAGGGCAGCAGTGTAGATTTGACAGTCTGCTGAGGCGTCATGAAGCGAAAATAACCTGCTGGCTACACACTCACCTCACCCTGAACCCACCCCGAGTCCTTTTTTAAGTACATTTTCCACCAAATTGACTCTGGTGCGATAGAAATTTAACAGCTTTGGGCTTTTGTTCAGTTTCCTTTTCCATTTTCTTAAGGAAAAGGAATTTGCTTACACCGGTGGAAACGGAGCGTGACGGGGTGTTGAGGGAGCACATTCATAGCAGATAAAGGACAATTTACACTCCTATCACCTTTTGTGAGGAGTCGTTTAGCCAGCAGAGCTCAGATTCCTTCCACGGGACGTTAGACATTGCCGTATGCAAATCAGGGCGGGTGTAGATTGTGTTACCGTTGCAAAGTTATCAATGGACCTCTGTTAAAAAAAGGAAGGTCTCTGTTTGAGAATCCACCTTTTAAGCCTCAAGCAGAGATCTTGACGTCAAGCCTCCGTGGTGAATGCCAGCGTCCGTGGGGAGCGGTCTTTTCTATCGGTCCTGTTTCTGTGGTCGGGACGCTGTGCACGAGGCAGAGGGTGGTGCTAGGCAGACGCCGGGCCTTGGCTCGCTGTTACCCGATACGGACAGGCTCATCAACACACGCTTTGTTCAGCGGCCGGTCTCAGATCTGACTCCAGCTGCTGCGTTGGCAGTCGGAGTTAACCACTGAAGTCCCCGAATGCCTCTTCCTGTCCCTTCGCCTGAATTTCACATTACTCCCTCCCAAATATGGCCAGGTTAAAGGTGCTGGGTGCAAGACTTCATGTGAATGCTGAATCTGAGCAGGGGTTGGTGACTGGTACTGACTGAACCGCAGTGAATGACTCACGGCACCGCGGCAACTCTCCAGACTTCTGGATCAGGAACACAGGAGCCGGGCCGGCTATGCCGGTCATCATTTGGAGCCTAGCGCCCCCACTTACTCTACACGTGCAGCGCAGGTCTTATTTATAGCACTGTATCGTGTTTACTTCACAACATTCTTTCATGCCCCGTTACGTCATAGGGATGACGATGACGTGTACATTTAGAACAGAGGTTTTCTCCAAACGTTCCCCTGTATATTTTGCTCTTACCTTCATGCATTTTTGCCTTTATATTTTTCAAACTTTTTTTTACATGTTCATGTTTTTCCTTTTCTTTTAATATGAACGTTGAAGGCGTCGATGAGTAAGAATTTAACGCGGCTAGCGCCGCTCTGAGGAAGTGTTGAACGGGATAAATACAAGGGTAGTTTAAGAGCTAGAGAACTACGCATGCGGCGTTCGCAGAGAATTCATATTACTGATTTTTTTGAAAAGAAACAGGGAGACGTCAGCAAACATGCTTTGTAACGCCACGTTTTCTGTTTGAATTTGTACGTCGCCATTTCTTTTCTTTTTTCGGGAGGGGGGGTATTTCCCCCCATTTTTCTCCCCAATTGTACCCGCCCAATTACCCCACTCTTCCGAGCCGTCCCGGTCTCTGCTCCACCCCCTCTGCTGATCCGGGGAGGGCTGCAGACTGCCACATGCCTCCTCCCATACATGTGGAGTCACCAGCCGCTTCTTTTCACCTGACAGTGAGGAGTTTCACCAGGGGGACGTAGTGCGTGGGAGGATCACGCTACCCCCCCCCCCACAGTTCCGCTAGTGCAGCGACCAGGACACATACCCACATCCGGCTCCCCACCCGCAAACATGGCCAAGCCGGAGGTAACCGGGGGATTCGAACCTGCGATCCCCGTGTTGGTAGGCAACGGAATAGAGCGCTACGCCCCTATGTCACCGTTTCTAATTTGTTGCTATTCACATCGATGAACACTAGAGGTCAGGATTCAGAGAGAAATTACTCAGAAATCTTTAAAGCCGCTACGGAGAGTTTTCCACTGTTTATTTTTCAGACCCACTTTAATTTTGGTGCCTCAGATCGATATTATCAAACCAGCCCATCGGCAAACTTAAGATATTGCTGTAGGATGATTTTAAATAATTCACTCTGGGTTATTTCTTATTAGTCCAGAGACAAACATTCTAATTTATTCCAATTATCTGTTAATTTGTTTAAATTATTTACCACGTATAGACAAAGTACATAGTCGCTATGAGAGACGCATTACCTCATCAGCGTGTATCTCACAGACAGCTACCAGCTACCTCATAAACACCGGCTACCCGAGGCTGAATGGAAACCTTTGCAGCAAGAGGCAATGTTCATGCGGATGAAGTCGTTCTTCTGCAAAACACTACCACTCTTGTCCACACGGGGGTGCGCAAGTTCACAAAAATCCAAAAACTCCTCATCGCAGCTTTAAAGTAAAAATATATTGAAACGCAAGAACTCATATAAATAACTGGAACCACAACTTTTCCTCACAAAACTACTATTACACAAAAACCTATCAAGTGTAACTATTCGGTGGCCGACGGCTCCAGACGTGTGTAATGGACGTCTCTCCCCGAACCAGCATCAGGCTTTAGACAGATACATGTTCAAAGTGTTTGGATTTTAGTTTGGTACGCCTCTTACCCAACACGATCACCACAGTTTTCAACAGCGACATCATGGTGTCCCGGTTCCGGCGGGGCCCAGAGCTGTGCCGCGACATCCTCATGGTCCTCTGACGCACATAGACGAAGATGTGGGCGTACAGCGTCACCATGACGACGAAGGTCACCAGATTGAAAACCGCCCAGAAGACCAAGTACGAGTTGCTGTACAGGGGCGCCATGTTGGAGCACGAGTCAATACTGCAGATGCAATTCCAGCCGACGCTGGGGATGGCCCCCATGACGATGGACATGGTCCAGATGATCACAATCACCACCACCACGCGGCGGTTGCTCATGCGCGTGTGCAGCTGCATGCGGAAGACGGTGATGTGTCGCTCGATGGCTATCGCCAGCAGGTTGGCCACCGACGCCGTCAGGCTGGTGTCGATCAGGCCCTGCCTGAGTAGCCACGTGGAGACGGTCAGGCGCCTCGTGTTGGGCCCCGTGTTGAACATCAAGTAGAAGTAGGCGAGGCCAGCAAAGAAGTCAGCGGCAGCCAGGTTGGCCATCAGGTAGTAAATGGGGAAGTGGAACCTGCGGTTGACGTAGATGGCGATCATCACCAGCAGGTTGGCCAGCATGATGAAGATGCACACGGTGATGCCCAGGCCCATCACCAGCTTGCTGACGGTGTTCCACTCGGTGGCGAGGTATTTACCGCTGCGGTTGTAGAAGAAGGCGATGGTCTCGTTGTAGTAGCACTGTTCTTCGTCCATGATGGGGGAGGTGGTTTCTGAAAAAGAGGGGAAAGGAAATATGTTAGCAATCAGCTGGAGAGATTTACTGGGAGAGTTGCGGGTGAAGTACAGGACTCTTGGAAAGATGCTGTTTCGGTAACATTCTTGGAATCAGACTTCAACGGCACATTTTGTTTCTGGAATATTGATCTGAAACACAGATGGCAGAATGAAAACTAAAAGATATATCGACGACCTCATGACGGAAAGCAACGGAGTGAGAATTCCTTGATCCCATCCGACCATGTTCTCACATCCTTGAATTGTCCAACAGGTTCACATCTGCCCCGAACACAAAGATGGAGTGATTGTTGGGAAATAATTTGCCTGGCAAAGACAAGTCAGTATTGCGTTGGACGCAAACCACAAGATCTGCTGAAGTCATAAAACCCAGACTTGTATTACCAGATGAGGTCTCTGTCGTAACTAGCACTCCAGTGGAGGACAAGGGCGATAAAGAAGCTGGACGGAAGTTTTAGAACAGGTATTAACATATTTCCTAGGTCATTCAGAAACGTCTGAGCAATGTTACCTGTTTTATTGTTATTACTATTATTTCCCCTTTTCTCCCCAATTATACCCGCCCAATTACCCCACTCTCCCGAGCCGTCCCGGTCTCTGCTCCACCCCCTCTGCCGATCCGGGGAGGGCTGCAGACTACCACATGCCTCCTCCCATACACGTGGAGTCACCAGCCGCTTCTTTTCACCTGACAGTGAGGAGTTTCACCAGGGGGACGTAGCGCGTGGGAGGATCCCGCTATTCCCCCCCAGTTCCCCCAAACAGGCGCCCCGACCGACCAGAGGAGGCGCTAGAGCAGCGACCAGGACACATACCCACATCCGGCTTCCCACCCGCAGACACGGCCAATTGTGTCTGTAGGGACGCCCGACCAAGCCGGAGGTAACACGGGGAATCGAACCGGCGACCGGTGTTGGTAGGCAACGGGACAGACCGCTGCGCCACCCGGACGCCCCGATATGATCTGTTTTACCAGTCTGTGAAGGCTTTAATCTGGGAGGAGTAGCTTAGTGAGGGTGTATTTCTCTCTGCCAAACTTTCCATAGTCTAAAAACACCCCAGCATCCTCAAACCGCAATGTGTTTTTATTTAAATTCACAACTTTATTTTTTTCCAAATGAAAATTCAGTTTGCGGCGAGACATAAGACTTAATGAACGCTTGCAATAAATACATACAGAAACTTTTTGCAATGGACAAATTAAAAACGAACAGTGGGAAGCGCGGAGAGCTGAACGAGCAGAGAAGAGGGGGTGTGGGGGTGGGTGGAGGGGGTGTGGGGGTGGAGGGGGTGTAGAGGTGTGGGGGTGGAGGGGGTGGAGGGGGTGTGGGGGTGGAGGGGGTGTAGGGGTGTGGGGGTGTGGGGGTGGAGGGGGTGGAGGGGGTATGGGGGTGGAGGGGGTGTGGGGGTGTGGGGGTGGAGGGGGTATGGGGGTGGAGGGGGTGTGGGGCTGTGGGGGTGTGGGGGTGGAGGGGGTATGGGGGTGGAGAGGGTGTGGGGGTGGAGGGGGTATGGGGTGGAGGGGGTGGGGAGGTGGAGGGGGTGTGGGGTACAGAGCATCTCTGTTCCAGCTGAGTCTACATCGCGCAGGATGAATAACAACTTCAGTCTGTTTCATGAAGTCTGGACGGTCTTTAGCCATGAACATGGACACGTCTCTCTCTCTCTGTCCGCACTCATGAACAAGTGCACGTGAAAGTGAACGTGTGTGTGTGTGTGTGTGTGTGTGTGTGTCTGTGTGTGTCTGTGTGTGTGTGCACATGTGGGTACGTGATGTTGCATGTGATTGATAAAATGCATGTATGTGTGTGTGTGTGTGTGTGTGTCTGTGTGCACATGTGGGTACGTGATGTTGCATGTGATTGATAAAATGCATGTATGTGTGTGTGTGTGTGTGTGTGTGTGTGTGTGTGTGTGTGTGTGTGTGTGTGTGTGTGTGTGTGTGTGTGTGCGTGTGTGCAAAAGGAGAGGAAACAGAATCAAGTCCATCCGCGAGTCTTGTTGACTCTGCAAGTTTCCCTCCCAAAGTTATCATAAGTGGAATATTACTCAAGTTTATGGGGATCTCCGGAGAGATTCTTGGGAAAGAAACCCAAACACACGGAACCGACTCGGGGAGTGTAGGCACTGGAGAAGGGGTGGGGGGGGGAGAATGAGAGAGAGAGAAGGAGAGAGGAGAAGACGGAGACAGGGAGACAGCGAGAGGGAGGCAGGAGGATGGGGCAAGATGAGGCGGGACAAGATGAGAGAAGAAGAAGGAAGGGTGAGGACAGAGGATAAGAATGAAGACGAGACCGGGGAGAAAAAGAACATGGGAAGAAAGTGGGACGAGAAGAAAGGGATGTATAATAAACAAGTCCTCGGTTTGGAGGGAGAACTGAGATGAGAGAGAGGAGATAAAACACATCATCTCCCAGATCTTCCCTCTGTGTAGAGGGAGAAGGTCAGGCTGTCTCTCATTCTTGGCTGGCTTGTAATGGACCGGGGGGCTGTACACAGGAAGTCATCAAACGAGCACGATGCTCAATTACTGTCCATTCAACCTTTTCACATTTAGCTAACACTTTAGTATGGGGAACATAAAAAACTTAATTACTAGTGAATTAGTAATGATCAAGATGTCCCTTTAGTATGGGGAACATATTCTAAGTAACAAAAACTTAATTACTAGTGAATTAGTAATGATCAAGATGCCACTTTAGTATGGGGAACATATTCTAAGTAACAAAAACTTAATTACTAGTGAATTAGTAATGATCAAGATGTCACTTTAGTATGGGGAACATATTCTAAGTAACAGAAACTTAATTACTAGTGAATTAGTGATGATCAAGATGCCACTTTAGTATGGGGAACATATTCTAAGTAACAGAAACTTAATTACTAGTGACTTAGTAATGATCAAGATGTCGCTTTAGCATGGGGAACATATTCTAAGTAACAGAAACTTAATTACTAGTGACTTAGTAATGATCAAGATGCCACTTTAGTATGGGGAACATATTCTAAGTAACAGAAACTTAATTTAGAGTAATGTAACACTATGAACACTTGTAGTGTTGTGTGTTGTTATGTAAGAACAGACCATATTCATTAAGTGTTAGTAAGGGAGAATACCTCTTCTTGTGGTACTACCACCTTATAAAGGCCATACTAAGCAAAGCATATTGAGATGGTACTACTAATAAGCAATACTTCTGAGGTCATAGAGGGAAAACTCATAGTTAATGGCTTACTGGTTGTATAATAAGGCCATGCAGAATAAGGCATTAATGAGTACGTAATAATGACCAATTAAGAGCCAACATGTTGCTAATTTGCATGCTAATAAGCACCTAATTAATGGCGACTACGTTCCCCATACTAAAGTGTTACCCAGATTTATAATAAACCCCCAAAACCTTCTGCTGTCGTGACTAAGCGTCGGCGGAATGGTCCGCGTACTCCCACAATGCGGAGGTCCTTCAGACGGAGGCCGCTCATACAAGTCAGGCACAGGTCGGAGGGGCACGAATGACTGCAATGGATCACAACCTAACAAGCCAAGTCGAGTCTATTTTAGCCTGTTATCGCAAAGCACAAATTTGCCTCAACGGGCTTTCCAGCAACACAGCCTCCTGTCCTTAGACCCTCTCGTCAGATAAGGAAAACTCCCTAAAAGAAAAAAAAACCCTTAAAACTATGAAATGATATAAAACAAAACAATGGATGGGAGTTCACCCTGTTTTGTGATTCCTGGAGTTAACCGCGCACGCGGAGAATGCCTTAGCGCTGATGATGGGTTGCTTCATAGCCAGCCATTGCAGGGTTTAGTGGTTTCTAGCCTTGCTTTTCAAAATATGTCTTTGGGAGACAACCACACATCAATCTGGTCCTAGGAGATGTGTATACCAGACACGTCAGACGAGCAGCTTGGAGGCAACGCAACACTGTCTCACGCCAAAGCTCTGCGACTTTGTATCCTTTGTGTCGCTCAAGCGGAAGCAGAAGGTTTCCTATCTCCGGGGGAATGTGTCAGTGAAGGCTGGTTCCACACCAGATTCAGAACTTAAAAGAAGATTGAAGATATTTTCACTGGGTTTTATTCTTGTAGTACTTTCCATCATTCCTAATGCAGCGAATTCGGGGGACAACGCAACCACGGCAACTGCCGCGGCCGGGACGCGAACCCGTATCGCCCGCACCGCGGGAGGCATCGCTAACCGCTAGGCTAAAGGGTCAGACTCGCAAGCCAGCAGCCAGCGTGTCTTCTTATCCATGCACGTTACACTAACCACTGTGGTAGTGTAACGACCACGGATGACTAGACACACTAGCCCTCGGCCAGCGGGTTGAGCCCTTTAGTCGACTGGTTAACACGGTCGCCTGTGATGCGGGAGACCCGGTTTTGCGTCCAGGCTGCCCCCTGAAGTCACCACGTTGGTTTCAGGAGCGACACGGTGAGACCTTGAGGCCATCGGGCATGAGGGAGCTGCTATGCTGAAGCATGGGAACACACTTCCCGAAGGAGGGAAGGTATTGTAATGCGCATGAATGAGTTGACTCCCTGGCGGGTTGGCTAACGGGTCGGGCCCTTTAGCTGACTAGTTGGCGCAGCGGCGTTGCCCGGCTTCCCCCTGAATTCACTACGGTCGTTGTGAAGGTCTTTGGAGACGAGCCCAGACACTCTGCGTTACAACGGCGTCAGTAGGACAAACTAACGTGCAAGTCCAGTTTATCTAAACCTCTTTCATGCAAGTGAAAACCAAGTTGAAATTCGAAATTTGCTCGACGAAAGCACCGGAACTGCCAATTTACAGGAACGAGCCACCGTGCTTCACCTATTCTACTACAACCAGCTTTAAAAAGCTAATGTAGCCTCAACACATTTTGCGTGCCCACAGAACAGGTTAAGTATGCTAGCCTACAGAACTGCCAACTTTGGTAACCGGGCCGGAGCGAAGTTGTGAGCATGTGCACACACATGCACAAGAGTGTGCTTTCATTTGCTGCTTTCGTTCCGCTCCCTGCCATGCACTTAACGTTAGACAGCTAACGTAAGCTAGCCGGCTGTTTACAGAACATTTATTCAACACGGAGATAAGCGCTAGAGAGTAATTTAAGATGCGTCTCCATTGAAACACCCAGTTCTTAAATACTGAGCTGTCTTCTAGAGTCAGAGTCGTTTGCTTGGCCAGTGGTCACCAACCCTGCTCCCGGAGAGCTACCGTCCTGCTGGTTTTCACTCCAACCCTAATTTAACACGTCTGATACAATTAATCAAGGTCTTGTTAAGTAAGTAATTAGTGGAATCAGGTGTGTTAAATTAGGGTTGGAGTGAAAACCGGCAGGACGGTAGCCCCTCAGGAGCAGGGTTGGTGACCACTGGAGCATTACCATACCAGAGTTCGTCTCCGCTGCTGCCACAGTGTTTTAGCGTGAGATTTGCCTTAGTGTTGTGAGAGCGTGAGACAGCGCTGAACGCGTGAGACTCATGCCATATGCGTGAGAGTTGGCAACCCTGGCGCTAGCTCGCTTCTGCAAGTTAGCTTAGCTTTTGATGGGCAAAGCTAGTCGCAGAACAGTACTCAGGGACTACAGACCTGGAACTACAGACCTGGAAGACAGATAAACACAACAGTTAAAAACAGTTCACTGTCCTATGAGACGGAACATGTCTTCTTTAAGTTTACGTTACTTGAATTAGAGAAGACAAATCACCAGGGAGTTATACAGTAGCACCAGAAAGTTTAAATCTGAGGCCAATATTTATCAACACTGTCGGGGTTGAAGTTCGTGTTATGACAACTGTTTATATGTGTCGTCTGAAACCGCAGAGGTGAGGAGAGCTGTTTATATTTTCACCTGATATGAATATGCCTTTACCCGGAGATCTTGTCTGCCCCAGTCAAAATCATCTACTCCTGTATTTTCACCACGTGTGTCTGGTGTGTGTCTGGTGTGTGTCTGTGTGAGAGTCTGTAAACGGCCAAACTGAAGCACTTGGGGCCTTGATTCTTTTTGGAGGTTATTGGGGATGATCAGGGGCACCTATAAAAAAATTGCAGAACGTTAAAATTATGCATAATTAATTATGCATAAATATGCAAAATATGCATTTTTCTAAAAATGGCTAAAAACCACTTTTCTCGGCATTTCAGGTGATTCTGAGCATTTGGGGGGAGGGAGTTGGAGTGGGGGGGGTTTAGGGGCAGGGGGAAGGCGGTTAGCTGGCAGGATGAAGAGGAGGGAGATTTAGACGGGTGGAGAACCAAACCGCTCTTCTAGCTAACACATATTTCGAAGATGGGAAAAACGCCCTTTCATAACAGCTGCACGTTAAGGGATGCGTCTAACCCAGGTAGGAAAATCACAGAAAGTTGAATAATTTCATCTGGGCACCACTTCTATTGAGAGAAACGTTTCATCATCATCTAAGTGACCTCTTCAGTCTAAACTGACTGCAGGTGTCTCACCCTTATAAGCAATACAGTGGCATAACGACCCAACCAACGACCAGTTTCATATGCAAGTATGGGTGTGTCTATTAAGCAGAGTTACAATACGACCACTCACAGAGGATTTGGGAATGTTTGCCATCACAGCATTGCAAGATGGTGACAGATGTATTCTTACACCCCCCCCCCCAATTAGAGTTCGGGTTAGGGTCCCTATTAAGGATGTGCACATCCCCATCCTGGAAAGAGTGGCCACCGGCCTGCAGATGGTGCGGCCTGTGGAGTCCTGGCCTGACATCTTCGCTCTCCTGTGTTGTGCCGTCCTCTGGACCAGCGTCTGTTTAGTTTCCCCGGTGTACAAGTCACAGCAACCCTCCTGGTGCTGAACAGCGTACACTGTATTGCCCTGTTTGTGCCGGGGATCCAATCCTTGGGGTTGGCCAATTTCTGGAAAATGTGTGTCTCAACCTTTTTTCTTTTTTTTTTAGTTGATTTTCAAATTTAGTAAACACAAACACCTCACAAACGGCAACAAAAAATGCTCAAAACAGAAGAAAAAAAACCACCCCGAAATCAACAACCGACGCTGCAATATGTAAGGTATATTGAAAGGAAAAACAAGTAAAATAAAAAATGGATAAGTGACTGCTGGGGTAGGCTCTGAGAGCAGGCCCTGAGACCCTGAGAGCAGGATAAGCGGTTTGGATGACGGATGGGTGGATGGATAAATAATTGAAAAAATAGCCACGACAATAAGTATGAATAGACCTCGCAAGACCACGACAGGAAGCAAGTGAAGACCACAAAACAGATGGAGCAATCAGCCACCGCCCCCCGGGGAAAGACAAGTGGGTAAAAGTCCCGTTAGGAAGGACTGCAAAGGTCTCTAGAGTCTCCAGAATTTGTCCGAGTCATGGTTGAGATCACGAGTCGGTTCCTCCAGAGGGAGAAGGGCCCACATCTGTGATAGCCACATGCTGATTGTAGGAACCTGCGGTGCGGACCACCACAGCAACATACACTCTTCAGCCAAAAACAAAACAGTTTCCTTTTCTTGTCCATAGTACTGTACAGTACAGAAAACAGAAACAAATATCAAAATAATAATAATAATAACAATAATATCAAGGAGAAACAGGGCATATTTGAGGAAAATTAAACACTAGCACAACATGTTTTAGCACAAGCACCCAATGAGCTAGGTGGATGGCTCACTATGTTGTTTTTGTTGCTGGTCAGGTTCAGTGTCATACTGAACAAGATGATCCAGAAATAGCTGCCATATATCAGAAAATGTATTAAGATTGGCCATCATGCCATATCAAACTTTCTCCATACGTAATATACCAGTGAGCTCAGGTCTTATGCTGAGGCACGGTATCTGACTTCCAGAGCCTTTAGCAGGGAACGAGAAGCCTCAGATGGTGCAACCTCTGGATCAGGTTCAAACACGTCAGAGAAGCACTTGAATATGTCACACCAGAAATTATACAGTTTTGGGCATGTCCAGAAAACGGGGGTCCGAGAGTCTTCTGCAGATTTACATCGATCACATAGAGAGGAGATGGTAGGAAAAATTCTGTGCAATATAATTTTAAATAATGAAGTGTGTGCATCACCTTGAATTGGGTTAATTGATGCCGAGCATTAATAGAACAAGATTGGGTCCTGTTAAGGCCCTCCTCCCAAACATCATCCCCAATCTGTATACCTAGCTCCTCCTCCCAGGCATTATTCAGGGTGTGTGGTATAATACACTTGTTCAGAAAATATATTTACAAAGTCTCAGACCAATTTTATTTTGTTTTTGTTTTTTTGGATTCAGGTGGGCCCAACAAAAGCTTATAAATCATTCTTCCTTCAGGGAGAGACTCAAAGTTGGGCACACACTGATGAACATAGTTCCTAATCTGTAAGTATCAGAAGAAATGTGTTGTGGGAACTTGCCTTTTAACTGAGTATATGAGGCAAATTGTTTGTTACTATACAAATCTTTCAAAGTGACTATAACTTTTAGCCTCCAACTGTCAAAAGATGCATCTGAGAGGGATGAGGGGAATGCATGATTGCGATATATGGGGTATGACCAGAAATGCCTGTTAACCTGCTGCCGTTCTTAATTTGCTGCCATATTTTCAAGCAATTCAAAATGATTAAGTTATCCACCTTAGTATTTGCAGGAGATCTGGGTACTGAGAAATGTAGTGCTGGAAGAGAGCGGTTTTTGACGTCACTCTTTTCAATGGCAACCCAAGAGGAAGTGTCAGTGGATACTTCCATTCTGTAATGTTCCTGCCAATA
Source organism: Lampris megalopsis (assembly GCA_022114975.2). Taxonomy (NCBI): domain Eukaryota; kingdom Metazoa; phylum Chordata; class Actinopteri; order Lampriformes; family Lampridae; genus Lampris; species Lampris megalopsis. The sequence continues at coordinate 31,246 of JAJHIY020002171.1, read as the reverse complement.
GACAAGGGCTGCCCAGCAATAATGTAGGAAGAACGGTAGTCCTAGTCCACCCATCTCTCTTGGTTTACGTAAATGAGTTTTTGATGTCATGTTAGTTTTAAAGCCCCACACAAAGGGCATAATTATTGAGTCTAATGATTTGAAAAGGACCTTGTGAAATAAATGGGTAGATTTCGAAAGAGATACAAAGATCTTGGCAGAGAGACAGTCTTGATGGCGTTTATACGGCCCACCATAGAAAGAAGAAAGGTACTCAATTTTTCAATGTCCCTGCTCAGTTTTTCCAATTTCTTAAGAAAGGTCATTTTAAAAATTGGTTTAGGGTCTTTTGGCAGAACTACACCCAAATACTTCAGTTTACCCATAATTTTGAAAGGGAGGTTATGCAGAAATTCAGTGTTAAGATCAGCACCCAGTGGCATAAATCCACTCTTCTACCAATTAATTTTACATCCTGAAACTTCACCAAATGACCTTATAAGATCTAGGAAAACGGGAAAAGACTTCTCAAGTCTGACAACATCATCTGCGTATAGGGAAATGTGAGGATCCACATTCCCCAATCAGATGGGTTTAATAGAAGGGTGATTCCTATTACTATTGGTGAGGAGCTCAATTTTGACTGCAAAGAGCAACAGGCTGATGGGACAGCCTTGGCAGGTCCCCCGGTGTAATAAGGACGTTGCTGATTTTTCTTGGTTTGTGAGGATGGAGGGAGATGGGTTAGCGTACAATTTTGTAATCCATGAGACAAATTGGCTAACAAAACTAAATTCCTCCAATATTCCATATAGGCCCATTCCACCTGATCAAATGCCTTCTCCACATCTAGGTAAAGGACAGCCACCTTAGAACCCTTCTTATACCTATGGTACATTATGTTCATTAGTCTTCTGATGTTAAAAAATGAAAATCTATTGAGGACAAAGCCAGTTTTCTCAGTATGGATGGTGGATGGAATATATTCATTTAACCTGTTTGCTAACAACTTCTTAAAAAATGTTCATGCCTGAGTTCAGTAATGCAATAGGACAAAAAGAAAAAGGCTCACTCTCATCCCTACCCTCTTTTAGTAATAAGGAAATATTTGCTTCATAGAGTGTGCAGGGGAATTTCCGAATTTCCAATGACTGGGTGAACATCCTCAAACGAAGGGGAGCCACCATCCCAGAATATTTTTATACAGTTCAATGCCAAAACCATCTGGGCCAGCATCCTTGCCATTTGGGAATTATTTTATAGCATCCAAAATCTCTTGAGTGGTGATACCAGAATTTAAAGCCTCTCAAGCAGCATCACTCAACTTATGAAGATTTAGATGCCCCAGCCAATCAGAAATGGCCCCTTTTGCTTTTGAAATGTATAACTGGAGCACACCCTCCAGTGTGCTCCAGTTACATGTCAAGTTATACAGTTATACGGGACCAGAGGGTGTGCTGCAATTATCGGTGCATCACATTGCTCAGCCTCCCTGGCAAAGTCTACTCTAGGGTGCTGGAAAGGAGGTTCCAACCGATTGTTGAACCTCGGATCCAGGAAGAACAATGCAAATTCCATTCTGATCGTGGAACAATGGACCAACTCTTTACTCTTACGGAAGTGCTGAGGGGGGCATGGGAGTTTGACCAACCAGTCTACGCATGTTTTGTGGACTTGGAGATGGCTTACGACTGTGTACCCCGGAACACTCTGTGGGGGGTACTGTGGGAGTATGGGGTACCGGGGCAGTTGCTACAAACCCTCCGGTCCTTGTATAACCAAAGTGAGAGCTGTGTCCGCATTATTGGCACAAAGTCAAACATGTTTTTAGTGGGTGCCGTACTCCACCAAGGTTGTCCCTTGTCTCCGATTCTGTTTGTGATATTCATGGACAGGATCTCAAGGTGCACCCAAGGTGAGGAGTGTGTCCGTTTTGGGAACCTCAGAATTGCATCTCTGCTGTTCACAGACGATGTGGTTTTGTTGGCTTCATCAGAACGCGACCTCCAGCGTGCGGTGGAGCAGTTTGCGGCTGAGTGTGTTATTGGCCGGGATGAGAGTCAGCACCTCCAAGTCTGAGACCATGATTCTCTACCGGAAAATGGCTCCCTCCGGGTTGGGGATGAGTTGTTTGCCTCAAGTGAAGGAGTTCAAGTATATCGGGGTCTTGTTCACGAGTGAAGGTATGATGGAGCGGGAGATTGACAGGCGGATTGGTGCAGCATCACCTGCTGATGCTGCACCAATCACGGCCTGCTCAGCTAGCTCCAATAGCAATTGACCATCAGTCTCATTTGGGGCTTCATCCTGTTTTTCCCCCCCTTTCGGCTTTCGGCTTTGTCATCCTGGGGCTTTTAGACATGGGAAATTGTAAAGTAAAACCCGCAAATTAAACTAAATATTAAGTGAGTGACCAAATTATTTTGAGTATGAAGAGGAGCCCTAGAAAAACACATCTACTCCATGTGGTGCTCACTAGCACCTCCACGCATCTCAGCTTTTCTGACACTCCCGACCCATACAGAATCACCACTGGTTTACACTTAGACAGCTGTTGTCCTTCTCCTCTCTACGATCAGCTGGTGCACTGTTTGGGCGTCTTCCTGGCTTTGACAAACGCCCAGTTAGGATAACCACACTTAACCAGGGCCTGTTTAATGTGGGATTTCTCCCCTTCCCTGGCTGCTGTGTCGGTGGGGACGTGGTCAGCTCGGTGGTCCAGCGTCCTGATGACTCCTAGTTTGTGCTGCAGTGGATGATGAGAGTCAGACCTTAAGTACTGATCAGTATGTGCTAGTATACGGTAAACATTAACAATGAAATGTCCCCATCACCAATTGTAATTTCAGTCTAAGAAGACACACTTGTCATTTTTCACATCCTCCCTTGTGAACTTGATGTGGTTGAGTGTGGTTAAGTGTGGTTATCCTAACTGGGAATTTGCCAAAGCCAGGAAAATGCCCAAACAGTGCACCAGCTGACTGAAGAGAGAAGGACAACAGCTGCCTAAGCGTAAACCGGTGGTGATTCCATATGTAACAAGAGTATCGGAAAAGTTGAGACGTGTATTTTCCAAATGTTGCATCTCAGTTGCTTTCAAACCCAAAAACATGCTGCACCATAACTTGGTGCGCCCCAAGGACCAAAGGACCAAGGGACTTGTACACTGGGGAAAGTAAACAGACGCTGGCCACGAGGATAGCACAACACAGGGGAGCTAACACGTCATGCCAGGACTCCACAGTCTACACCATCTACAGACCAGGACTCCACAGTCTACACCATCTACAGACCAGGACTCCACAGTCTACACCATCTACAGACTAGGACTCCACAGTCTACACCATCTACAGACCAGGACTCCACAGTCTACACCATCTACAGACCAGCACTCCACAGTCTACACCATCTACAGACCACGACTGAACAGTCTACACCATCTACAGACCAGGACTCTACAGTCTACACCATCTACAGACCAGGACTCCACAGTCTACACCATCTACAGACCAGGACTCCACAGTCTACACCATCTACAGACCAGGACTCCACAGTCTACACCATCTACAGACTAGGACTCCACAGTCTACACCATCTACAGACCAGGACTCCACAGTCTACATCATCTACAGACCAGGACTCCACAGGCTACACCATCTACAGACCAGGACTCCACAGGCTACACCAGCTACAGGCCAGGACTCCACAGTCTACACCATCTACAGACCAGGACTCCACAGTCTACACCATCTACAGACTAGGACTCCACAGTCTACACCATCTACAGACCAGGACTCCACAGTCTACACCATCTACAGACCAGGACTCCACAGTCTACACCATCTACAGACCAGGACTCCACAGGCTACACCATCTACAGGCCAGTGGCCACTCTTTCAAGGATGAGGATGTGCACATCCTCGATAGGGAGTCAAAGAGGCCATCTATGTGAAGAGGGAACGACCATCCCTGAACCGGGGGAGGGGGGCGCTAAGAGTACATCTGCCACCATCTTACAATGCTGTGATTGCAACTATTCCCCCATCCTGTGTGAATAGTACACGTGGCCATTGTAACGCCAGTTAATGGTCACGTCCATATTTGCATGTGAAACTGGTGCTTGGTTTGGGTCGTTAGGCCGCTGTATTGGTTATAAGGGTGGGGGTACCGGCAGTCAGTTGAGACTGAAGAGGTCACTTAGATGATGATGCAACGTTTCTCTCAGTAAACGATGTGTCCAGATGAACTGATTCAGCCGTCTGTGATTAAGGGAGGGGATTTTTCCGTCACATGGCTGGACAAGCCCAAACCCACAAGTGAAACACGAACAAAACAGAACTGAACCGGGGGGCTGAGCGTACTACAGGTTATTTAATGTTTGTATGTCGTGTGTGATCCGCGTCTGGCAAGTGACAGACCTCGGGAGAGGACTGGAGGCCTTCCAAGGGTCAAAGGTCAGTGGTGATGAAGGTCAGTCTGGACAAGGCTGTTAGGAACAGAGGTAGCATTGTGTTGTTTATTTCATCAGTTTCTGCAACACTGTACAGAGGGTGCGGTGTGTGTGTGTGTGTGTGTGTGTGTGTGTGTGTGTGTGTGTGTGTGTGTGTGTGTGTGTGTGTGTGAGTGTGTGTGTGTGTCTGTGTGAGTGAATAAAGCCCAGTGTGATATGGTGCTGAAACATGTTTTCTTTCCATCTGGTCTGGTTTTATGAGTTTTCCTGTTTTAAAAAACACATCAGAGGTCTCACACACCAGAGCCACATGCTGCTGAGAGTCTGCCTCGTCTGTCTGTCTGTCTGCCTGCCTGCCTGTCTCTCTTCCTGCCTGTCTCTCTGTCTGTATCTCGGTTTACCTGTCTATCTGACTCTGTCTGTCTGTCTGTCTGCCTTTTTGTCTGTCTGTCTCTCTTCCTGCCTGTCTCTCTGTCTGTATCTCGGTCTACCTGTCTATCTGACTCTCTGTCTGTCTGCCTTTTTGTCTGTCTGTCTGCCTGTCTGTCTGTCTGCCTGTCTGCCTGTCTGTCTCTCAGTCTGTCTGTCTCTCTTCCTGCCTGTCTCTCAGTCTGTATCTCGGTCTACCTGTCTATCTGACTCTCTGTCTGTCTGCCTTTTTGTCTGTCTGTCTGCCTGTCTGTCTACCTGTCTGCCTGTCTGTCTCTCTCTCTCTCTCACACACACACCAACACAAACAGAACCACACGCAGACACACAAAAACTCACCATATGAGAACAGATGCCTACACACAAACATACAGAGGTAGTTACTTGTTTTTGTACAAATTCAAACAAACATGTTACACGTGTTGTGTGTGTGTGTGTGTGTGTGTGTGTGTGTGTGTGTGTGTGTGTGTGTGTGTGTGTGTGTGTGTGCTACGTGTTTTGATTTGCTTTCTCTTTACTCGCCTTCCTTTTATTAAAATCCTTCCTTTCATTAAAAAGTAAAGTGACCCAGCAGAAAGGCTGTGTCCCACATTGCGTTGCAGGAGCGTGTTGCGCTGCGGCACATCTATCATGTTGTAACACTGGTGATGGTCACAACAGCCACGGCGTCACCTCAGGAGCTGAGGCAGACCCACACACAGCAGTGGAGAGGAAAAAACACAGTTGTTGAAGTTCAGCCAACATATTTCCAGCTTCCATCTGTAAATAACACACCATAAGTCTCAATGACAAATTCCCTTTCCGAAGGCCGACATGTACAACACGAGTCAGGCCGGCTGGAAGGGCAGATTTACCAAAAGCTATGACCTACATTGTTTTTTCATGAAGCTTTTTCGATAAAAATGACCAAATATGGTTGATGAACTGAATCCTATTTAACAAACTCATCTAAGGAGGGACCGACTTCCCGACCAGCTCACACCTCTGATAAACTCAACACTGAGAGCCAGCCAACACTGAGAAAGTGAAGGTCATTTTACTGTTAACGAACAGTCCTGGTGGCTCTGACACGTGTATACCATGTAACATGTAACATGCACCATATGCCATGAACCAGGTAACATGTACAATGTAACGTGTACCATGTAACATCTAACATGTAACACGGACCATGGACCATGTAACATGGACAATGTACCATACACAATGTAACGTGCACCATGTACCATACACAATGTAACGTGCACCATGTAACATGGACCATGGACCATGTAACATATACAATGTAACATGCACCATGTAACATGGACCATGTAACATGTAACATATACAATGTAGCATGTACCATGTAACATGTAACATGGATATTTTAACATGGACAATGTCACATGTAACATATACAATGTAACATGCACCATGGAACATGGACCATGTACAATGTACCATATACAATGTAACGTGCACCATGTAACATGGACCATGGACCATGTAACATATACAATGTAACATGCACCATGTAACATGTGACATGGACATTTTAACATGGACAATGTCACATGTACCATATACAATGTAACATGCACCATGGAACATGTACCATATACAATGTAACATGCACCATGGAACATGGACCATGTACAATGTAACATATACAATGTAACATGTCACATGTAACATGCACCATGCACCATTTAACATATAAAATGAAACATGTAACATGTAACATGGACCATTTACAATGTAACATGTGCAATGCCATGTATAACATGTACCATGTACCATGTCACATGAACCATGTACATACAACGTAACATGTGACATGCTACATGTAGAGAGACATGAAACACACATGTCACATGTAAACGCAGAATCCTGAGGAATCTGGAGATGTGGGTGAGATATTATAATATAGAATAGATATAAAAAGTGAGGACTTGTTAGAGATTTAAAGTCATTTGTGCTCAAACCATCTGCTGCTCCTCCACACTGGAGCCCTGTCACTCTGCTGTGTGTCTGTGCACGTGAGCGTGCACGTCACAGCGAGTACGCCCATAAGCAAATGGAATTGAAAAATTGGGAACAGCCTTTTTACTCTTGTTTTTACTGTCGGAGTGGATGACATAAATACCCTAATGGTCAAAATGTGTAAAAGGACGGAAAAATGGAATCAAAACAAAAATAATGACATCGAGAAACCCAAAACAGGTTTACAGGTTCCAATCAAATAATTCACAGTCTTTTCAAAAAACACATGATATAAATCTCAGGGCTTGTTCAAAGTCTCCCTTCTGTCTCCTTCCTGTCCTCATTTGCTGTCCAATAAAATCAAAACGTCCCCAAAATAATGAAGAGAGGGTGATTATGAAGGCTGTTTGTCATCAGGGGTTTACATGACAGGTCTAAGGGGTTTGTCATAAGGGATTTACATGATAGGTCTAAGGGTTTGGCATCAGGGGTTTACATGACAGATTTAAGGGTTCGGCATCAGGGGTTTACATGACAGGTCTAAGGGGTTTGTCATCAGGGGTTTACATGATAGGTCTAAGGGGTTTGCCATAAGGGGTTTACATGACACGTCCAATGGGTTTGCCATAAGAGGTTTACATGACAGGTATAAGGGTTTGGCATCAGGGGTTTACATGACATGTTTAAGGGTTTGGCATCAGGGGTTTACATGACAGGTCTAAGGGGTTTGTCACCAGGGGTTTACATGACATATCTAAGGGGTTTGTCATCAGGGATTTACATGACACGTCTAAGGGGTTTGCCATAAGGGGTTTACATGACACGTCTAAGGGGGTTGTCACATGGGGTTTACATGACACGTCTAAGGGGTTTGTCATCAGGGGGTTACATGACATGTCTAAGGGGTTTGTCATCAGGAGTTTACATGGCACGTCTAAGGGGTTTGTCACCATGGGTTTACATGTCTTATCTAAGGCGTTTGTCACCAGGGGCTTACATGAGACATCTAAGAGGTTTGTCATCAGGGGTTTACATGACAGGGGTAAGTGGTTTGTCATCAGGGGTTTACATGACAGGGGTAAGTGGTTTGTCATCGGGGGTTTACATGACAAGTCCAAGGGGGTTGTCACCAGAGGTTTACATGACAGGTCTAAGGGGTTTGTCATAAGGGGTTTACATGACAAGTCTAAGGGGTTGTCACCGGGGGTTTACATGACACGGCTAAGGGGGTTGTCACTAGGGGTTTACATGACAGGTCTAGGGGTCTGTCAAAAGGGGTTTACATGACAGGTCTAAGGGGGTTGTCGCCAGGGGTTTACATGACAGGTCTAAGGAGTTTGTCACAAGGGGTTTACATGACAGGTCTAAGGGGGTTGTCGCCAGGGGTTTACATGACAGGTCTAAGGAGTTTGTCACAAGGGGTTTACATGACAGATCTAAGTGGATTGTCAAAAGGGGTTTACATGACAGGTCTAACGGGTTTGTCCCAGGGGGTTTACATGACAGGTTTAAGGGGTTTGTCGTAAGGGGTTTACATGACAGGTCTAAGGGGTTTGTCACCATGGGTTTACATGACAGGCCTAAGGGGTTTGTCACCAGGGGTTTACATTACAGGTCTAAGGGGTTTGCCACCAGGGGTTTACATGACAGGTCTAAGGGGTTTGTCATAAGGGGTTTACATGACATGTGTAAGGGGTTTGTCGTAAGGGGTTTACATGACAAGTCTAAGGAGTTTTTCATAAGGGGTTTACATGACAGTTCTAAGGGGCTCAGCTGAGTGAAGGCCGCGGCGCTACAGCAGCACAGATCCTCAGCATAGCGATCATCACTGCTGCAGATAGAAGCCAAGAAAGTATTACATGTGTCATCAGTTGTGTGCAGTCTGTACCAGCCCAGAGACACACACACACACACACACACACACACACAGACACACACACACACACACACACACACACACACTTTCTCTTAGAAAGGAGAATCTTTGAGAACGGAAAGCTTGAATGACACAAGTATTCTATGTGTGTGTGCGTGTGTGTGTGCGTGTGTGTGTGTGTGTGTGTCTGCATGTGTGTGTCTGTGTGTGTGCATGTGTTTGTGTGCATGTGTGTGTCTGTGTGTGTGTGCATGTGTGTGCATGTGTGTGTGTGTGCATTGCTCTTGAAAAGGAGAAACTTTGAAAATGGAACGCTTGAGTGACACAAGTACTGTGTGTGCGTGTGTGTGTGTGTGTGTGTTTGTGTGCGTGTGTGTGCGTGTGTGTGTGTGTGTGTGTGTGCATTGCTCTTGAAAAGGAGAATCTTTGAGAACGGAAAGCTTGAATGACACAAGTATTCTATGTGTGTGTGCGTGTGTGTGCGTGTGTGTGTGTGTGTGTGTGTCTGCATGTGTGTGTCTGTGTGTGTGCATGTGTTTGTGTGCATGTGTGTGCATGTGTGTGTGTGTGCATTGCTCTTGAAAGGGAGAAACTTTGAAAATGGAAAGCTTGAGTGACACAAGTACTGTGTGTGTGTGTGTGTGTGTGTGTGTGTGTGTGTGTGTGTGTGTGTGTGTGTGTGTGTGTGTGTGTGTGTGTGTGTGTGCGTGTACACGTGTGTGTGATCTGCCTTCATACCAGAGCTGTTGAGCTGCTGGAATTGAAGACTGAGAACAAAAACCTTGCTGTGCTTAAACGTGCGTCGAAACATTCCACTCACACTTACCAGCAAGTCTGTGATAAAATGTGTGTGTGTGTGTGTGTGTCTGTGTGTGTGCGTGTGTGTGAGTGAGTGTCTGGGTATTTGTGAGTGTGTGCAGTCTGACAGGACCACCCTGGAACATACACTGACTGGTGAGGTCATTACTCAAGCAACACCGTGCACTGCATCCACGCACCTATTTCCCTAATAATGGACACACACACACACACACACACACACACACACACACACTAGTATACACGTATACAAACAAATACACACAGTGTGTCTCTTCCTCAGTAACATGGCCACACCAGGACACACAGACAGTTGCTGAGTGAGTCCATTTTGTCGGTGTAGTCAAACCAGCAACAGCAGGGGCCAAATCCATTTCAAAAAGTAACTCAAACCAGGTGCTCCCCGACTCTCAAGTACCCGTCATGAACCCCAACAGCCCCCAGCTTCTGCTGAAACACACCGACTCCAAACCCCGCTGAAGAACTGGCCATAAGGCAGAGCGTCCTTTCTTCTCCCAACACACACAGAGTCTCCCAGCAGTGGTTAGGTCCTCGGCCTGCAGGGCCTGGCCCTGGCCCTGGCCCTGGCCCTGGCCCTGGCCCTGGTCCTGACCCTGGTCCTGGTCCTGGCCCTGGCCCTGGCCCTGGCCCTGGCCCTGGCCCTGGCCCTGGCCCCGGTCCTGGCCCTGGCCCTGGCCCTGGCCCTGGCCCTGGCCCTGGCCCTGGCCCTGGCCCTGGCCCTGGCCCTGGCCCTGGCCCTGGCAGGTTGCTGAAGACTGCTTAGGCTAGTGGCCAGTAGATTTGCCCTGCGGCTAACGAGTCAAGTCAACGTGTCTTTATTGTCCCTTACAGGGAAATTAGTATAATAAAACTCTCACACAAGAGCAAAACATACACGCACCAAAGGCAGAACTGACAACAAGACATAGTGGGCAAGGAGAACCGAAGGAGTTCAAACACACAGACCAAGGAAACAAGCGGTCTGCAGACAGCAGATGAATACTATCTACCTTTTTAACAACTGGATGGCAGTGGGGACAAAGGAAGCCTTGTAGCTCTTAGTCCTAATACAGGGCATCCTCAACCGACGGCCTAAGGGTAACAGCTCAAACTCTGGCTGTAGGGGCTGACCTTGGCACCCCAGAAGGGAAGTAGCCTTTCTGAACACCTTCCTAGTATAAAGGTCAGTAAGCTGGGCTTGACTTCTCCCTGAAGTCTTACTAGCCCATTTGACGAGTCTGCCAAGCCGTTTTTTACTGGCCAGAGTCAAATGACCAAAGCAAGGAACCGTCTCCTTCTTGAAGCTCCCCGTATTTAAGCTCTCTGAATGACATGTAAATGACCCACAACAGACCATACATAGCCAGCACCTCCAATTAATGATGGCTCTTCGCTTGCATGAATGCCAGTTGGTGTGTTTGCAGGATGGTAACTTATAGCCTGGAACAGTATTTAGCTAAAGAAGGTATTTTATAAGTTGGGGCTAGAGTAGCCGATAAGTTCCTATAATGTGCAGTTCCTAATGCTTTACTGTTACATTTTGGGTCGCTCAAACGCACATACTCTCACGGATTCTGTCGAGTCCCTTGTGCTGGGGTTAGCGAGTGCCTGGTCAGGGCACACTCAGCTACCCCTGCGTGAGTGAATTATTCCTCACGTACGCAAACACGCACACTAGATCGATACCTTATCGTCCCCTTACTCCCAATCACTTCCTGTGATCCACGCATACGAGTTGGGGGGCGCGCACCAAGGTTAACTGTCATCCTTGGTTACCTGGGCGTTGGTCATTCCTCGACACCTCGTTCACGTGCTATTCTCATAGGTTACTACACAGAGCACCTGTGCTCTGTTCTTCCAGCGCCACTCTTCTTTCACTTTACGCAGCTACTGGTGTCCCCTTCAAGACGCCAGCTGCTCTGTCTCTGGGTCGACTATCCGCTCTCAGTGTCGCCGTACTGAGAGTTTCCTCGGGGACCGATCTTTCGAGCGCACATACCTACCCGTCTGTCCGGCCCATGGCAGGCTAAGAGAAGGAAGTCCCGTTGGTTTTTGGCTCACAGTGCCTCTCACTTTGTCATGCACTTGCACGCCGCGTGTCACACGCCTCTCATAACCCCATATTTGGTGCCAAAACTGTCCCCCGGCAATGACCGGGGGACAGGAGCCCCGGGCTAGATCCTCAGCCTGCAGCGCCTGGACCTGGCAGGTTATTGAAACTCCTAAGGCTAGTGGCAAGTAGATTCGCTGTGCTGCTAACCATCTCCTTGAAATTCCCTCTATTTCAGCTCTTTGTATATGTAAGTGACCCACAACAGACCATACATATCAAGCACCTACAATTAACGGTGGCTCTACTCTTATGTGAGTGCCAGTTGGTGTGGTTGCCACCATGCTGAGTCTTGCTGATTCTTCCATACATGCAAGGGCTCCTTCGTGAACCTTGGGTGGCTCAGCCTGCTCGTAGGTGAAGAAGACCGCTTGGGCAGAATCTATCGGAAACTGGCACTTTTAGCTGTCAGGGCACCACAGGTCTGGTCCAACAACCTATAGGTATCTGGATACAGGCATACGTTTCTCGCAGAAGCAGCAATCTGCCAGTACCTGCTTGAACAGGGAGCTATGTTAACATCTGACTTCTTTGCTTATCTTAACTACTACTACTACTTTCGGCTGCTCCCGTTAAAGGTAACCACAGCGGATCATCCGTTTCCATCTCTTCCTGTCCTCTGCATCTTCCTCTGTCACACACCAGCCACCTGCATGTCCTCCCTCACCACATCCATAAACCTCCTCTTTGGCCTTCCTCTTTTCCTCTTCTCTGGCAGCTCCATATTCAGCATCCTTCTTCCAAATATACCCAGCACCTCTCCTCCACACATGTCCAAACCATCTCAATCTTGCCTCTCTTGCTGTGTCTCCAAACCGTCCAACCTGTGCTATCCCTCTAATATATACATTTCTAATCCTGTCCTTCATTGTCACTCCCAATGAAAATCTTAGCATCTTCACCTCTTCCACCTCCAGCTCCGCCTTCTGTGTTTTCATCAGTGCCAAGATAGCTGGTCTCACTGCCATCTTGTAAATATTCCCTTTGACACTCTTCTCCACCCACGTCACCCTGCCTGCACTTCCTTCTTCACCTCTCTTCCACACTCCCCATTATGTTGAACAGTTGACCCCAAGTATTTAAACTCATATGCCTTCACCATCTCTACTCCTTGCACGTCTGTGAATGTTCTCATTCATCCAAGTCATGGTTATCCAAAGGAATTGAATCAAGTGCAACTGGACTTGGTATAGTCCAGTTGCACTTGATTCAATTCCTTGGATACTCCTTGCACCCTCACCATTTCGCCGTCCTCCCTCTTGCTCACGCATATGTATTTCACCTTGCTTCTGACTTTCACTCCTCTTCTGTCCAGTGCATACCTCCACCTCTCCAGGCTCTCCTCAATCCACATCCTACTCTCGCTACAGAACACAGCGTCATCCACGAACATCATAGTCCACGGAGACTCCTGCCTGATCTCGTCCGTCAACCTGTCCATCACCATTGCAAACAAGAAAGGGCTCAGAGCCGATCCTTGATGTAATCCCACCTCCACCTTGAACCCATCTGTCATTCCTACCACACACCTCACCACTGTCACACTTCCCTCATACATATCCTGCACCACTCCTACACAATTCTTTGCAATTCCCGACTTCCTCATACAATACAACACTTCCCCTCTTAGCACCCATCTGTAGTGCTCTTTCGTGAAAACTTAACTATTTTGGAGAAAGTTAACCATAGGATTATCTTAAGAATAACTCGATTTCGTTACAAAAAGTAAAAACTTGCTGTAAGCAAAAACTTGATCATGTGCAAAAAACGGGAGCAAAACTTGCTCTACTGGTTCGTCTCAGTTTAAACTCCCCCTCTGTGCTGAGTAAGGGAGTAAAATGGTGGCTAGGAATAGAGCTTCGTACAACATTATCCATGCCAATATCGGCAGCTGGGTGGTCATACTTGTCTAATATAAAACACTCAGGAACCCCCAGCCTATTCTCCAAAATATTGCTTTCACAACACTAACAATCCATTTGGTTTTCTCCTGAAGGTAGCTCACCATTAACCATGAGCGGGCTAAGATCCCCAGAACTAGAAGACCCTCCGGTATGACTTTACATACAGCCATGTTGTCGATGAAGATTGTGGCCAAGTCGAATGCCATCCAGATCACAACACTCATTTCCCCATATCTAAGGTTGATCTGCCTAGGATTATACAACCCAGAATGCATATCATGAACCATGACAGAATTTTCGCTGGTCTGTTTGTCAGAAATACCTTAAGCATGGCTACCACAAATCCTTTGAACAAAGTCAAGATCCTTGTCGGTTGTGGTAGGGCCCACTGGCCCATGCAGCAGTACTTAAGCCAAGTAATCGCTACCATGATGAAATCTAGTTCACCACTCACCCTAAAAATTGGGAGAGTAAGTTTGTTCTTGAAGTTTAGCAAGGTTCAAGTGTACTAGGCTTCTTGTCCCTAAAGCACAACTCTGGAATGTGGAACCCGTTGTGGCCAGCTGCGGCTTGACCCACTGCTTTATACTGTGAGAGTTACTTCCTCTGGAGGAGGTTCTCTAAGTCTATCTACCATTTCAAAGACCACTACACCTGCGATTAGTAATCCTAAAAGGAGTAACATAGTATATGGCCAGAATTGGGGAAATAGTTTCTCAACCCAGCCTGCCACCACTTGAACTCTTTCTATTTTCCCCACTACCTCACTCAGGATTTCAGTTCCTACTCCTCCTATAGCTGCCCCTGTCAACTTGATCCATGTACACTCGTGATCGCTCCCCAGTTTACAACGTACCCAGTGTTCTGATGTTGAGTGACAAGTCTCATTATTGTAGATGAGGTTGGGCCCTAACCAATTAAAGCCTGTGAGTTCTCTGCCTTTGCACAAGTTCTTACGAAAGGCCTCTCCTTCAGCTACACCGTAGAGTGGGTTCGCTACATAAGGAACAATTTCCCAATTACAGAGAGGTTTCCTGTTGGCTCTAAGATCTAGTAGGTTCCTAGCGCATTCTGCCCATTGGCCCTTCATTCTTTTCCATACTCGACCCTGTCTATAGGTTTCATATTTATCTTGATAGTGTTTTTATACCTGATTCTTCCCATCCTGGGATTGCGGTGCAGTTACTCCTAGCTAACTCATTAAAAGCTTATAAGAGAGATTGAACTAAACCCAGCAGAACAAGCTCTGATCTTGAACATAGGATATTGCAGTCAGTTGGTAAGTGATTTGAAACTTGTTTTGAGTTTTGATTCAGATTTAGGTCATTATCAATATTTGTTGGGCTGACCACTTGCTAGTTTCACTCTCTGAAGACTTGTAACGTCTCATTCTTCGGTTTTAATGTCTCATCCTTTGGATGAGACATTAAAACCAAGGTGCTGACTCACTGTGGTCATTAAAGAGCCCATGGCACGTATAACAAAGAGTTGGGGGACCCCCTGGTGTCCTGGAAAAATTCCCAACCTGGCTCTCTCCATCTGACCTCTTAATCATCCCCCTGTGTAATTCGCTCAATGATTCCACCCTCTGCACCTCAAGCTGGTGTGTGGTGAACATTCTGGCACAAAATGGTTGCCGTGCATCACCCAGGTGGGTGCTAGACATTGGTGGTGGTAAAGGTGAGTTTCCCCCTTCTCAGCAAATAACTTTGGGTGTCTAGATAAAGCGCTATATAAATGTAATCCATTAGTATTATTATAATCCTTATTACAGCACTACATCAATCGTTACAACTATTAACTTTAACTATGAAGATCTCGGAATCTTGATTATTACTGGTTATGTTCGTTAGAATCCTTTAGCATGATTGTTGCCGTTACCTGATTCTCTACAACAATCATTGATATATGTCCTATCTTTATTACCTCACACAAGCACTTAAGCATTGAATCATTATTCTATATCTAACTATTAACTTGCACATTTGCAAAAGATTACAAAAATTGATTCTTCATCCATGACATGGCATATCCAGTTCATCGGGGAAAGTGGTTGGGCCTCTCCTGAGCGTCCCTCAGCCTCCAGCTGTACCAGTTGATCCGCCAGCTCAGCCAGGATTCTATCACACTTCTCCTCCGTAGGGATTGCTGCCTTAGGAAGCTCCTCCTCAGGCAGCTCATCCTCTTTGTCAACATCTGCTGGCAGCTGTGGGTCATCACCATGCTCCATCACTGCAGGAGGAAGCATCACCAGCCGCCATCTCAGGAGACTGCGAGTCACCAGCTGCCATTTCAAGAGGCTGTGAATCAACAGTAGGCTCTACTTCCCTTTTGCTTGCTGCTTCCCTTTTTCTGGGAGCTCTCTCATGGGCGGCACGGTGGCCTATGTTGTGTCACAGCAAGAAGGTCCTGGGTTTGAACACCAGGCTGTCCCAGGTCCTTTCTGTGTGGAGTTTGGATGTTCTTCCAGTGTCTGTGTGGGTTTTCTCCGGGTGCTCCGGTTTCCTCCCACCATCAAAAAGTCATGCATATTAAGGTTAATACTCCTGTCTGTGTCCCTGAGCAAGGCAATGGAACGTTTGTACCTAGACGCTGCAGCTGCCCACTGCTCCTATACAATAGGATGGGTTAAATGCAGAAGACGAATTAATTGTAAGAATACAATTTGTTGTAATAATACAATGACCAAATAAATTGGCTTTCATCTCTTGGTTTCCATACTGGATCTGCTAAAGCCCAAGGTGATTGATCTACCTGGTTTCTTGTCTCTCCTAGCTCTGCCTCTATGTGGCCTTGGCTCAAGGATAAGACCCCAAGGGGAGTTACTTCTCTTTCCCTACGCTGGTACTGTCCGAGTTCTTTCCAAAATGCTTTCTCTCCACTGGAGATTGGAGGCCTTGCGCTGGTAACATTTCTTCCTTCCTGAGTGGAAGCCATGAAGCGTGGGGACTGTGTGCTCCATCAGGTTGGGGGCAGCCCATATTACTGACATTCCTGACAACACACACACACACACACACACACATGCTACACTGGCACCGGTGTAGGCTCTGAAATGATGACGTCACTTTGAGTCCATCTGGATCTGTTTGAATTGTCTGCCTATGGAAAAATGAATGGATCCCATTTGCCTCTTGCTGTTCTTGAAACATGTTGAATATTAGTGTTAACAACACGCGGCGCAGCCATGATGGGTTTTAGCAACTTGCTGTAAACGAAAACAATGCCAAAAGCCATTGTCCTCCTCCCAAAGCCGACCCTTCCTGACTCTTTAATTGACTCCCAAAAATGATGACTTTACTCCCAAAAATAGCGACTTTCAACCCTTTTCACATTTCTGTTTAGATTCTCACAGGTGGATGTACTTACCATTAATGAGTTACCATCAATGTAATGTCATTATGCCATGATCAAGAGGGACAATGGGGAAATGACGACACTGAACTATGCTACGCTGTGCTGTACAATTACTTCTTTAAGGTGGTCATTTTATTTTATTTATTAAAAGCCCACCAGAGTTCAACGTAAAGCGAAATTAGAATGCATCATTTAAAAGAAGGTAGGCTTTCACTACAGCTAGCATCAGACTAGATGTCTTTTTCAACCTGGCAGATGGGTTGGTTTATTCACTAAAGGTCGTCAGATGGGGAAAAAAAAGCATTGATTACTATTCTATTTTTTAAACCTTTCAACACGTGCTTGAGGCGTCACTGCCCGTGCGGGCTTGTGTGAGACCTGACGGGGTAAAAGGTGGATACTATCACGAGTACCACGAGTCATATTTCTGCACACGCCTCTACTTTGAGCCCAACAAGTGGGCGTGGCTTCCGTCCTCCGCCATGTTTATTCCTCGCTCCTGAAAAATACCTGCGGTCTCATTGGTCGATACAGAGGGACACGTCATTGCTCTTGTAACCTACAGAAAGACTCACTGGCCGGTCTGCTGCTCTGGTGGCCGAGCGGAACAAACCGCCAGTCTTGTAATCTGCTCGTCACGTGGCTGGGAGGTTCGTATCCCAGACTCGCCGTAACCGGTCCCGGCCAGAGCGTCCACGGGGTCAGGCCTTCATTAGGCCACCCTTACCCGAGGGATAGTGGGTGTAGATCGGTGTAGTGTTCGGGGACTCGTCGTTCTCCAGCGACCCCTCTGGAACCATCCGGGCGGCCGCAGCCAGGCAACCGAAAGCATTCTCCCTACGCCTCCTTCGCGGCCTGAAGGTGACGCAATCCATGCGAGGCTTCAGCGTGGAAAATAGCGCGAGCAGCCGACACGAGCTTGAAGGAAGCTGGTGTTACGACTATCTCCTTCCTGTGGAAACGTGAGCCAGGGGAGTTATTCCACAAGACTTCCGGCCATATGCCGTTGGGTTAATCAGGTGGGATAAGGGGGAACACTAGAAATACATTTGTAAAAAAAAACTCACTGGCCGGTGTCAGCTCGTGGTACAGTCCAACCCTGGATTGAATCCCGCAGCGGGCAGAAATATGCCCAGTTACGCTTACAAGGTCAGGGTCAACTTTGTTGTCATTCTACAAGATTGCAAAATGATTTCTGATATACTTTATAGCTCCCCGTAGGGAAATTAGGCTCTGCATTTAACCCATGCTAGCTGTGTAGCTAGGAGCCGTGTGCAGCCACTGTGCAGCACCCGGGGACCAACTCCAGTTCGTCTCGCCCTGCCTCGGTCAACCCTAACATGCATGTCTGTTTGATGGTGGGGGAAACCGGAGCACCTGGAGAAAGCCCACCGCAGACACGGGGAGAACATGCAAACTCCACACAGAAGACGACCTGGGACGACCCCAAGCTGGGTTCAAACCCAGGACCTTCTCGCCGTGAGGCAACAGCGCTACCAACTGCACCACTGTGCTGCAGTGAAATGAAATGAAGTCAGTTTTGCACAAGAACAGCGTGTCATTAGGTCGTAGTTGGGTCTGATTAGCTTTATCTTAAAAGGCATGAATTATGAAGCTGATTACCAGTTGTTTGGTTTAGTCACACTGGCTCATGGGAACAGGTGGCTGGCCATCGCTGCCAAAGGCCCACATGTGGGACGTGATCGTGGCTTGTAAAGGACTCGATGCCATCTTTAATATGAAAGAAGCACATGAGCGAAGAGCGCTGAGTTCGTCCGGGTGGTGTTTTTTTCCCGAGCAGCCTTTGAAGTGAATGAGTTATGAATGATATGACGGAGGTAACATCTGAAACCGATAAAGACTGTCTTCACTGGCTGCTTTGATGCTCGTCTGGAAACCCAGCGAGTTAGGGCCGAGGCCTGTGCTAGCTAGGTCTGATGCTAACGGTTAGCATGCCTGCATTTGGCTAATTATTAGCTTGACCGCTTGTGGTTAAGGGCAGTTAAACTGGGCTTATCTCCCCGTGCTGTTATAACTACCTGGGTAGTTCAACGGCAGCGCAAACACACGTTGTTTTCCTTGCACACGCAAACCCTTCCAAGAGCCCAGTATGCTAACACAGGCACCCTGTTTCTGCTGAACCACATGGAGGCTGTATGTGTGTGTTTGTGTGTGGTGCCAAGGTCGTCATGGCTGAAATGACAAATTATTCATATAAATATTTCAGATTATATCATACTCCCAGCCAGGGAAGAGGAGGCTGGGAATTTTTTAAAAAAAAAAACCCGTAGAGCGGGCTGGGAAGACGTAATGTGAACAGATGAAAATCTTGGGCCAGATTTGAACTCAGGATGTTGTGCTTCACCCCGAACCGACATGGTATACCCTTAACCGGCTGAGCCCCCAGCTCAGTTCACACCGCATATTTCTCTAGCTGGCTGTAGGCCTGATCCCTCATCCCCGGCCTGGACCAGAGGAAAATGAATCCCTCGCTGTTAAAAAAAAAAAAAAAAAAAAAAGTGATGAATAAATCTGGGAAAAACAAAGCCAAACACCAAATTAGCTGACTTGATGATCTCTTAATTGACTTGTCTCTGATTCTGCCGTCTGTTTCCTGCTTTGGAAATTATTCTGGGGATTTTATTACCTGCTGCTGACATAAAAGTAACTTGGGGGGTTTTTTCCTACTTTTCTTCACCCCTCTCCTCCCTTTCTCCTACTTTCCTCCCCCCCCTCTCTCCTTTCTGCCAGCTCACTGTACAATGGACTTATTGTTTGTGTACCTCCGCCCCAGAAAGTAGAGAGCTACGAGGCAGCATTTCTACAGCCCAGAGTGTGTGTGTGCTCCTGCATAAACACAGGCTGTCTTTCTCCAGCTTCCCTTTTTTTACATGCACACACTCACACACAAACATATCAACACACGCACACACACACGCACACACGCACACATGTGCACGCCCTCCCATCCACTCCTACATCCACGTAGTACGACCGCACGGCTCTCGAACTTGAATCCATTAGGACCAGAGTGTTTACCGTCAGCACTTGAACACCTCATACAAACACACAAATCTGCCCTGCACAGACAAACAGCAACCGCTACTTTTGTCTGGCTGCAAATAAAGTAAAAAGTGAAAAGCAAGGCGGTCTTGGGGCACTTGAAGTTCTGGGCGGAAGAGGTGGATTTGGCCCCGATGCTGACTCGTGCGTGACTGGACGAGGAAAGGTCTGACGCATGGGAAGCCCTTCAAGGCTCACTAGCTAAACTGGAGTGCTGTTCATCTCAGGACTTCTCTCTGGCGCAACACACCCAAGTTGGGTCGACCTCCAGACGAAGCACAACCGAGCACTCACAGCTAGCATGCTAAAGCTAATCTCTTTGCTGATTAGCTTACTTCCGAAGGCCTTCCCCCCTCATCTGTTCCACGTGTTCCCGCAAAGCCAGTTTTTAGGTTAAATAAGCAGCACATTAATTCCACACGCCAGGAATTATGTCACGCAAAGCCCTCGAAGCATGAGCTGCTGGCCATGCTGTCGAGCCACAACCTGCTAGCTTTAGCTAACCTCACACCACACAGGCATGAGCTGCTGGCCATGCTGTCGAGCCACAACCTGCTAGCTTTAGCTAACCTCACGCCACACAGGCATGAGCTGCTGGCCATGCTGTCGAGCCACAACCTGCTAGCTTTAGCTAACCTCACACCACACAGGCATGAGCTGCTGGCCATGCTGTCGAGCCACAACCTGCTACCTTTAGCTAACCTCACACCACACAGGCATGAGCTGCTGGCCATGCTGTCGAGCCACAACCTGCTAGCTTTAGCTAACCTCACGCCACACAGGCATGAGCTGCTGGCCATGCTGTCGAGCCACAACCTGCTAGCTTTAGCTAACCTCACGCCACACAGGCATGAGCTGCTGGCCATGCTGTCGAGCCACAACCTGCTAGCTTTAGCTAACCTCACGCCACACAGGCATGAGCTGCTGGCCATGCTGTCGAGCCACAACCTGCTAGCTTTAGCTAACCTCACACCACACAGGCATGAGCTGCTGGCCATGCTGTCGAGCCACAACCTGCTACCTTTAGCTAACGTCACACCACACAGGCATGAGCTGCTGGCCATGCTGTCGAGCCACAACCTGCTAGCTTTAGCTAACCTCGCACCACACAGGCATGAGCTGCTGGCCATGCTGTCGAGCCACAACCTGCTAGCTTTAGCTAACGTCACACCACACAGGCATGAGCTGCTGGCCATGCTGTCGAGCCACAACCTGCTAGCTTTAGCTAACCTCACACCACACAGGCATGAGCTGCTGGCCATGCTGTCGAGCCACAACCTGCTAGCTTTAGCTAACGTCACACCAAACAGTCATGAGCTGCTGGCCATGCTGTCGAGCCACAACCTGCTAGCTTTAGCTAACCTCACACCACACAGGCATGAGCTGCTGGCCATGCTGTCGAGCCACAACCTGCTAGCTTTAGCTAACGTCACACCACACAGGCATGAGCTGCTGGCCATGCTGTCGAGCCACAACCTGCTAGCTTTAGCTAACCTCACACCACACAGGCATGAGCTGCTGGCCATGCTGTCGAGCCACAACCTGCTAGCTTTAGCTAACGTCACACCACACAGGCATGAGCTGCTGGCCATGCTTTCGAGCCACAACCTGCTAGCTTTAGCTAACCTCACACCACACAGGCATGAGCTGCTGGCCATGCTGTCGAGCCACAACCTGCTAGCTTTAGCTAACCTCACACCACACAGGCATGAGCTGCTGGCCATGCTGTCGAGCCACAACCTGCTAGCTTTAGCTAACGTCACACCACACAGGCATGAGCTGCTGGCCATGCTGTCGAGCCACAACCTGCTAGCTTTAGCTAACCTCACACCACACAGGCATGAGCTGCTGGCCATGCTGTCGAGCCACAACCTGCTAGCTTTAGCTAACGTCACACCACACAGGCATGAGCTGCTGGCCATGCTGTCGAGCCACAACCTGCTAGCTTTAGCTAACCTCACACCACACAGGCATGAGCTGCTGGCCATGCTGTCGAGCCACAACCTGCTAGCTTTAGCTAACGTCACACCACACAGGCATGAGCTGCTGGCCATGCTGTCGAGCCACAACCTGCTAGCTTTAGCTAACCTCACACCACACAGGCATGAGCTGCTGGCCATGCTGTCGAGCCACAACCTGCTAGCTTTAGCTAACCTCACACCACACAGGCATGAGCTGCTGGCCATGCTGTCGAGCCACAACCTGCTAGCTTTAGCTAACCTCACACCACACAGGCATGAGCTGCTGGCCATGCTGTCGAGCCACAACCTGCTAGCTTTAGCTAACGTCACACCACACAGGCATGAGCTGCTGGCCATGCTGTCGAGCCACAACCTGCTAGCTTTAGCTAACCTCACACCACACAGGCATGAGCTGCTGGCCATGCTGTCGAGCCACAACCTGCTAGCTTTAGCTAACGTCACACCACACAGGCATGAGCTGCTGGCCATGCTTTCGAGCCACAACCTGCTAGCTTTAGCTAACCTCACACCACACAGGCATGAGCTGCTGGCCATGCTGTCGAGCCACAACCTGCTAGCTTTAGCTAACCTCACACCACACAGGCATGAGCTGCTGGCCATGCTGTCGAGCCACAACCTGCTAGCTTTAGCTAACGTCACACCACACAGGCATGAGCTGCTGGCCATGCTGTCGAGCCACAACCTGCTAGCTTTAGCTAACCTCACACCACACAGGCATGAGCTGCTGGCCATGCTGTCGAGCCACAACCTGCTAGCTTTAGCTAACGTCACACCACACAGGCATGAGCTGCTGGCCATGCTGTCGAGCCACAACCTGCTAGCTTTAGCTAACCTCACACCACACAGGCATGAGCTGCTGGCCATGCTTTCGAGCCACAACCTGCTAGCTTTAGCTAACGTCACACCACACAGGCATGAGCTGCTGGCCATGCTGTCGAGCCACAACCTGCTAGCTTTAGCTAACCTCACACCACACAGGCATGAGCTGCTGGCCATGCTGTCGAGCCACAACCTGCTAGCTTTAGCTAACGTCACACCACACAGGCATGAGCTGCTGGCCATGCTGTCGAGCCACAACCTGCTAGCTTTAGCTAACCTCACACCACACAGGCATGAGCTGCTGGCCATGCTGTCAAGCCACAACCTGCTAGCTTTAGCTAACCTCACACCACACAGGCATGAGCTGCTGGCCATGCTTTCGAGCCACAACCTGCTAGCTTTAGCTAACCTCACACCACACAGGCATGAGCTGCTGGCCATGCTGTCGAGCCACAACCTGCTAGCTTTAGCTAACCTCACACCACACAGGCATGAGCTGCTGGCCATGCTGTCGAGCCACAACCTGCTAGCTTTAGCTAATCTCACACCACACAGGCATGAGCTGCTGGCCATGCTGTCGAGCCACAACCTGCTAGCTTTAGCTAACCTCACACAAAACCTGCTGCAATACAGGTTTCACATCAAAGTGACGACAACAGGAAATCAGTTGGTTCGATTTCTGCGTTCGTAGTGCAGCGGACTGTGGGAGGTGTGGGTTTTCCTCTGTTTTGCTGTGAGCTGGCAGTTCAGCTCGGGTGGAGCTACAGTTCGCTGTGGCTGCTGGGATTTCCGGGGTGCCAGTGAGCACGCTGTGTGCTCGCAGGCTGCAGGGCCCGTCAGTCATGTTCAGCTGGCGTACCTGTGATTGACAGAGTCGGGGAGGATGTTTGTGCTGCTGTTCCTGTCGGCTCCGGGGGGCGCTGTTTGATGACAGGTGGGGTGGAGTTGGCTACACCCCACAGTGAGCAAGCCTGTGTGCATCCTGCCGCTCATGAAGTGCCAACCAGCTGACGCCTCGTAGCTTTCTTATTCAGGGACGATGCACTCCTGTTTTTCTAAATTATTTTTACTTGTTTTTATTTTATTTTTGTTTCTTATCTTATTTATTTGAATTGGTAGTTATTATTTTATTTATTTGCATTTATTTATTACTATTTTTCCCATAAATTATTTTAAATACTTTTTTATTTTTCTTAAGGTTTCATTTGCTCAATAGTCTGTCAACATCTACATTGTTTATAACCCAAATATTTACTTTTGGTATTTGTTTGTTTGTTTGTTTGCTTGTTTGTTTGTTTGTTTGCTCTCTTCCTACTAAGCTACAGTAAAGTAAAGCCCCACTTGTTATAAGAGCAAACAGATATGCAGCGTTGGTCTTTCAGAAGTCCTCCCCCTCCGGTTTAAGAGGGCCGTCCTGGCGCTTTGGTTTAACCACATCAGCGTTAAGGACAGAACAGGCTGCAGCAGCTCAGCCCACATGAAAATAAACCAGGTTTGACCCAGCATGGCAGACCTACGATAACATTTGCTGCAGTCTAAACAGTCTCCGTAATGATCGGTGGCCTTGGACACCTGCGTGTCCCACAGATTCAGCCGTGCCTCGCAGTTCTGCTTCTAAACCAGCTCTCTGGCCACGCCCACTTTCTCTTATTCTGCTATTCGTTGTGCAGCATTCCGCTTGGCAAGTCGATGAAGGGAACTATAAAGAAGGGCATGTAAGAAAGGGAGTATGGGGAAATGAGAGAAGTCCGGCACTTAATCCCTCGATGCACCCGAGGGCCTGACCTTCCTGCACCCAGCTCGTTCAGCTTGCAAACAAACTTGCAGACGAGGATGGCCTCGTGGATACCCAAGTCATTTAAAAGCCCGGTGGGCCGGGGCAATATCCTTCATGCAGCTTTTCCTGTTGAGCTGCCCCTGGACATGGCACTTGACCCCTACCTCTGTAACGTGGACCGCAGTAGCTGTCCGACCCCTCGGCCCCAACCAGAAAAGAAAAGAGAAGCTCTCACCCAAAGGAACGACGGGTAAAAAAAAAGAAAAGTCCACATATTTACCTCTGGCCTTCATCACAGTCATCGTCACTCTAGTTAGGATCATCATATATCAGTCCAGTCCAGATAAACAGCTTCTGTCATGTGTGTTGTTGTTCTTTCTGACTGTCTTTTTACTGTTTTTTTCCCTTCTGGGTGTGATCGGCGATGAAATCACACTACTGGAGACAGATCCCACAATTACGTCAGCACAGAGCAGATACACTGAGGGATTACATCACCAGGGTCCACACACATTTCTGGGCATGGCTCAAAAAACACAAAAAACAAAATGAAATTATAAAATAAAAACCATTCAATCTCGTTACCCAGTACTGTCAACTATCGGTCATGTAAGAGTCATACTGCCACCTGGATGAAAACCTGGCTGCTATCTACGCCAGAAGACTGGACGACGGCAATTTTATTTTGTGAGTTTTTAAGTACTAGTTTTGTGATTAGATTAGATTACATTACATTACATTGCATTAGACTAAATTATGTTACATTACATTAGACTAGACTACATTACATTACATTATATTGGATTACATTACATTAATTACATTACATTGCATTAGACTAAATCACATTACATTAGATTAGATTAGGTTAAATTAGATTAGACTAGATTACATTACATTACATTAGACTAAATTAGATTACATTACATTATATTAGATTACATTACATGAATTACGTTATATTAGATTACACTACATTACATTGCGTTAGACTAAATTACGTTACATTACCTTAGATTAGATTAGATTAGACTAGACTACATTACATTACATTAGACTAAATTAGATTACATTACATTATATTAGATTACATTACATGAATTACGTTATATTAGATTACATTACATTACATTGCATTAGACTAAATTACGTTACATTACATTAGATTAAATTAGATTAGACTAGACTACATTACATTACATTATATTGGATTACATTACATTACATTAATTACATTATATTAGATTACATTACATTGCATTAGACTAAATCACATTACATTAGATTAGATTAAATTAGATTAGACTAGATTACATTACTTTATATTAGACTAAATTAGATTACATTACATTATATTAGATTACATTACATGAATTACGTTATATTA
This sequence comes from Lampris megalopsis, assembly GCA_022114975.2. Lineage (NCBI taxonomy): Eukaryota > Metazoa > Chordata > Actinopteri > Lampriformes > Lampridae > Lampris > Lampris megalopsis. The sequence continues at coordinate 5,329 of JAJHIY020002171.1, read as the reverse complement.
GATTACACTACATTACATTGCGTTAGACTAAATTACGTTACATTACCTTAGATTAGATTAGATTAGACTAGACTACATTACATTACATTAGATTATATTAGATTACATTACATTACATGCATTAGACTAAATTACGTTACATTACATTAGATTAAATTAGATTAGACTAGACTACATTACATTACATTATATTGGATTACATTACATTACATTAATTACATTATATTAGATTACATTACATTGCATTAGACTAAATCACATTACATTACATTAGATTAAATTAGATTAGGCTAGATTACATTACATTACATTAGACTAAATTAGATTAGATTACATTGCATCACATTGTTATTTTTAGACGCTGCTCTGTGAAGTTAAACCACGCCGTTACGGGTAACTGCTTTTGATTTTGATTTTACCATTTAAATCGCATTATCTCAAAACGTGGTGGATGACATGCCTTCTCACAACAAACCCTGTGAAATATGAGCGTTATAGAGTCCACACAGCAGAGCCCGGCTGCCACATGGGAGCACCATGTGTCCTCCGGGCTGGGAGAACACATGGTTAACTCCTGTCAGTGACTCAGCCACTGTATTTACAGTCACAGACGATCTGACTTCTACTTTTGTGGCAGAGATGGGATTCGGCCTTCATGTGGCTCTCTAAACAGCACAAAACCACGTGGGAGGGATCCAGTAATGGATACTGTAGATCTATGAATCAGCGAAACTGCACACAGTAACACAAACAGAAAGAGCAAATATAACCAAGAAGCAGGCCGTTATCTCGGCGGGCGGATTTGGAGCCCGGAAGAGGCCATGAGTTGGCTATTCATGAAAAAAGGAAATACAGCAGTATTTCTATTTGATTATTCAGCAAGTAGGAAGGTCATGACGGAAGCAGAGAGTGAAGAGAACACGTTTCTGAGGGGCATTTGTTCTTAGATCAGCAGGGCTGAAGCTGGAACTACAGGGGCAGCTCGCTTTCACAGGCCAGACTTTACTCCCAAACGTCCCAGAGTATATCGCTTGCCCACATACTGAATGACGATGTGACTGGGAGATCTACTTTTAACCCCCATTTATACTTAATGTGGTAAGTATGTAACGTTTAAACACAGGCCGACCAGACTCTGAACTGGACCTTAACCACAACGAACCCAAACCTAAATTTAACCATAACCATCTCCAATCCAAAACCTAATCTTAACTTTCTCCAATCCAAAACCTAATCTTAACTTTCTCTAATCCAATACCTAATCCTAACTTTCTCTAATCTAGGACCTAATCTTAATTTTCTCTAATCTAGTACCTAAAGTTAACTTTCTCGAATGTAGTACCTAATCTTAATTTTCTCTAATCTAGTACTTAATCTTAACTTTCTCTAATCTAGTACCTAATCTTAACATTCTCTAATCTAGTACTTAATCTTAACTTTCTCTAATCTAGTACCTAATCTTAACGTTCTCTAATCTAGTACTTAATCCTAACTTTCTCTGATCTAGTACCTAATCCTAACTTTCTCTAATCTAGTACCTAATCTTACCTTTGTCTAATACATCTTTTCCCAACCCAGTCCTCAAGGACCCCCTATCCTGCAGATTTTCATTGTAACCCTGCATAGGTAGCCCTGCTTGTACTTACTCAGCCAATCATCTCACAGCACTTAATTGTGCAAGATGTGCAACGTCTGACATAATTCATTGCTGATTGGTTGAATAACTACAAACAGGTACCTATTCAGGGTTGCAAAGAAAATCTGCAGGATAGGTTTTCCTTGAGGACTGGGTTGGGAAACACTGCTCTAATATAGTACTTAATCTTATTTTTTCTAATCTAGTACCTAATCTTAATTTTCTCTAATCTAGTACCTAATCTTAATTTTCTATAATCTAGTACCTAAAGTTAACTTTCTCTAATCTAGTACCTAATCTTAACTTTCTCTAATCTAGTACTTAATCTAATTTTTCTAATCTAGTACCCAATCTTAATGTTCTCTAATCTAGTACCTAATCTTAACTTTCTCTAATCTAGTACTTAATCTAATTTTTTCTAATCTAGTACCTAATCTTAACTTTCTCTAATCTAGTACCTAATCTTACCTTTGTCTAATACAGCGTTTCCCAACCCAGCCCTCAAGGACCCCCTATCCTGCAGATTTTCATTGTAACCCTGCATAGGTAGCCCTGCTTGTACTTACTCAACCAATCATCTCACGGCACTTAATTGTGCAAGATGTGCAACGTCTGACACAATTCATTGCTGATTGGTTGAATAACTACAAACAGGTACCTATTCAGGGTGGCAAAGAAAACATGCAGGATAGGTTTTCCTTGAGGACTGGGTTGGGAAACACTGCTCTAATATAGTAGTTAATCTTATTTTTTTCTAATCTAGCACCTAATCTTAATTTTTTCTAATCTAGTACCTAATCTTAATTTTCTATAATCTAGTACCTAAAGTTAACTTTCTCTAATCTAGTACCTAATCTTAACTTTCTCTAATCTAGTACTTAATCTAATTTTTCTAATCTAGTACCCAATCTTAATGTTCTCTAATCTAGTACCTAATCTTAACTTTCTCTAATCTAGTACTTAATCTAATTTTTTCTAATCTAGTACCTAATCTTAACTTTCTCTAATCTAGTACCTAATCTTACCTTTGTCTAATACAGCGTTTCCCAACCCAGTCCTCAAGGAACCCCTATCCTGCAGATTTTCATTGTAACCCTGCATAGGTAGCCCTGCTTGTACTTACTCAGCCAATCATCTCACGGCACTTAACTGTGCAATATGTGCAACGTCTGACATAATTCATTGCTGATTGGTTGAATAACTACAAACAGGTACCTATTCAGGGTTGCAAAGAAAATCTGCAGGATAGGTTTTCCTTGAGGACTGGGTTGGGAAACACTGCTCTAATATAGTACTTAATCTTATTTTTTCTAATCTAGTACCTAATCTTAATTTTCTCTAATCTAGCACCTAATCTTAATTTTCTCTAATCTAGTACCTAAAGTTAACTTTCTCTAATATAGTACCTAATCTTAATTTTCTCTAATCTAGTACTTAATCTTAACTTTTTCTAATCTAGTACCTAATCTTAACTTTCTCTAATCTAGTACTTAATCTAATTTTTTCTAATCCAGTACCTAAAGTTAACTTTCTCTAATCTAGTACTTAATCTAATTTTTTCTAATCTAGTACCTAATCTTAACTTTCTCTAATCTAGTACTTAATCTAATTTTTCTAATCTAGTACCTAATCTTAACGTTCTCTAATCTAGTACCTAATCTTAATTTTCTCTAATCTAGTACCTAATCTTAATTTTCTCTAATCTAGTACTTAATCTAATTTTCTCTAATCTAGTACCTAATCTTAATTTTCTCTAATCTAGTACTTAATCTAATTTTCTCTAATCTAGTACCTAATCTTGACTATGTCTAATCTAACAGCTAATCTTGACTATGTCTAATCTAACACCTAAACACAACCATGTATGTAACTACCACCCTGACTACCACCCTAACTACCACCCATAACCTTATACCTAAAGCTCACTGGTGTATACTCATCACGATGGGGTGATTACTCCTGACACCGCCTGGCTGTTAGCGGTCAGTGTTTTTTGGGAACTGCATGTAAGTATAAAAACATTTTGTCCACGTGTTTCCAGAGGTGTGACGTAAAAACCCGTTCATCTGTTCACCAGGCGAGTAGGTAAAACACAAATCAGTGAAAACCACCACCGGGAGTGGGGGGGGGGTATCTCAGGTAATCTGGGTGAAAATGTACAGTACAAAGCAGAGTAAAAATGTGTTTGTTGTGGGAGCGAATCCTAATCCTAATCCTAATCCTAATCAAATTCACAACCTTTCAACTGCTAAGCTTCCCGACTGAGCGGACGACCAGGACGTCACCCCTGCCCAAAACGACCATGGGCGGTCAAAATGACCGCCGGTTTTCAAACTCTATACTCCATCAATATAAATACCCAGTTGAGATGTTAATGCATTACATATGTTAGTGTGTCTGTTAGGAAACGACTGATGCCAAAATCAACATTTTAACAACTGTAACACTGTTTGTAAACAGTTTAAACTTCACAGAGACATGGTCGAACTCGAATAGCAAAACAGAAAGAGTGAAAATATGACCTGGAAAACAAAACGGGAAACACATGTTGCTAATCTAACAGACGTAACAGGGCCTATAACACGTGACATGTCAAAAAAGATCTGAAAAATAAATATTGAAACAGTCCCAAACAACGACCGGAACGTAAAAACTACTAGAACGACCGTGGGCGGTCATTTTGACCGCCCACGGTCGTCCTAGTAGTTTTTAAAAGCCAAAACCGTCAAAATGACGGCCTCGGTCGTTCTAGGGAAGAAAGACGGTTGCAATAGATATGGTACAGTGTGCAAGCTTAATTTTCCTGATAGCACCTCGATAAGTTTACAGACACTAGCATCGGCAGTCCCTTCTTCCTGTCTATGGTTTAGGACCTCATGCAGTCCAACGCGGATTCACGGGCTAACAGGCCACCTGTAGCTGCCTGATCGACGCCAGCTTGACTTCAGTACGACTGTGTTCACGTGCAGCATCCCGCCAGGACACATCCAAGGTCCGCGTAAACTATGTGGCGCTCAGTGAACTGAGGTTCAGCTAGCAGCACCGTGGAGGTCCAGCTAGCAGCACCGTGGAGGTCCAGCAGAGGCATTGTGGAGGTCCAGCTAGCAGCACCGTGGAGGTCCAGCAAGCACCACCGTGGAGGTCCAGCTAGCAGCACCGTGGAGGTCCAGCTAGCAGCACCGTGGAGGTCCGGCCAGCAGCACCGTGGAGGTTCAGCTAGCAGCACCGTGGAGGTCCAGCAGAGGCACTGTGGAGGTCCAGCTAGCAGCACCGTGGAGGTCCAGCTAGCAGCACCGTGGAGGTCCAGCAAAGGCATTGTGGAGGTCCAGCTAGCAGCACCGTGGAGGTCCAGCAAGCAGCACTGTGGAGGTCCAGCTAGCAGCACCGTGGAGGTCCAGCAAGCAGCACTGTGGAGGTCCAGCTAGCAGCACCGTGGAGGTCCAGCTAGCAGCACCGTGGAGGTCCAGCAAGCAGCTCTGTGGAGGTCCAACTAGCAGCACCGTGGAGGTCCAGCAGAGGCATTGTGGAGGTCCAGCTAGCAGCACCGTGGAGGTCCAGCTAGCAGCACTGTGAAGGTCCAGGTGACGCACCCAATGTAGCCTTTGTGTGTTTGCATGTGTCTCCGTGTGTGTGTGTGTGTGTGTGTGTGTGTGTGTGTGTGTGTGTGCGCGCGTGTCTACGTGCGTGTGAGTG